>JBBBDQ010000614.1:3080000-3185000 GCA_037127315.1 Ascarosepion bandense
AACCTAACATGTTATCAGCCTGATAAAATACTTCCATTTAACTGGAAGGAATAGAATGCGTGCCAATATATTTCAGCCGGACAAATGTTACGTACTAGTTTCTTAGGTTGTGATGTAATCGATTTTCCTTCATTCGCCAGTTATTTTTATTTTTTTTAAGTACTCTAAGATAGAATTGATATTTTATCAGTGTTAATTCAATAACTAGAGATGTGTTCCGTTTTGATAGGTGTAGTAAATGTTTTTTTTATTTACATTTATGAACAACAAATTTAATCATCAATAATATTGCATTTATTTTCAAATAAAAAATAAATGTTGGTGAGCATATATTTCTACAATCAACAGACGTAGATTTCCTAAACCATAGAAATTAGGAATTGCACGATTATATTCAGAATTCTGCCCATTTTCCAGTAAAGATCTGCCACAATTTCTATTGCTGCATCATGGAAAAATATGTTATATATAATAAAAGCGAAAATAAAATATATATCAATGGTTAAGATATAATAATTTCCAAGTTTTTAAAAAAAAACTTAATATATTTTAATATTCTCTAATCACATAAAATATACAATTAATATAAATTGAATTATAGGAAATATTTCTAACTAATAATGACAGACAAAATTTATTTACTAAATATATATGTATCTGTATAACATTTAACTAATTATTTACAAGCGTGTTTCAGCGTGGAATAATTTTTGTAAGACGAGTCTGACTAATATTTAGAATTGGAAAAAATCATTAGCCACAAAGTATAGACTGATAATCTAATATGGAAACAAGTGTTCTTACAAGACAGTAAATGTTGGATAAATTACACACAGATAATATGGAGTCTGAAACAGCCGCACCGTCGTTCTTTTGAAGGCTGAAAAGAATATGATTAAGAAAATGCTTGCGTAATGAGAAAATGAAAAATGGAAAATGAAAACAAAAAGAATACTGTATGCAAATAAATACAATTGACTTTTTAGGATATATTAACAACGAGGAAAGAACGCTTCGAAAATTTGATAAACATAAGAATTAGTGAACGCAAGATGGGCAAAAAAAAGCCAGTAACCTACCTAACGCGCTTGTGCAAATGAATAAGAGTACGGGGATTTAAATGTAGAGTTAAAAAACAACAAAATAAACAACATAAAACAATCAATATAGAAGAAGAAATTGTGGAGATTCATATAATCTCACATCCTAATGGGACATGACATAACACAGGAAAAATTACTGTGATTTTTTATAATTACACACAGCGAGTGATCGCAAGGAAAATGCTTGTTTAGAGTACCAATTACCTCGCATGTGTTTTCTGTTTAAGCATTTTATTTTGTTAGTTAAGTTATCGACTTTATGCTGCTATGTATAAATAAAACTACTGTATACGACTAATAGCTTTTATAAAAGTTTCTCCTAGTAAGTACTCCGTTCGGATTAACTCGAATTGTTAACAGATCGTATACATTATTTTTGTATAAATAACCTTGCTGAGTTAAATCTAATAAAAGACAATAGAATGAAAAATATTAATATTGTATGTAGTTTTAAATTAATCTTTTTTTTCATTTTTGTAAATTTACTCTTAGAAATATGCAGTTCTTTTTGGAATATGAGATTCTACAGAAGGATGCTGAGGATACAATGCATTTTTAGAGAAAATGGAAGCAAAAACGTATAGTATATACTTAACTTCAGGAAGAGACGGTGTCCATTCCAATGACGTATAATAAGGAAGGCAAGTTTGAATAAGCTGATACTCAGAATAGACATTCTGGAAAAGATTGACAAAGAAAACAATGCCAATATTTCTTTATGAGCTTAAGTTGATGAATTTTTTATTCACTTACACGAAAATACACTTGAGAAAGTTATTAGTCCGTCTCTTACCTCCACTTATGGGTTAGAAAACAGGACGGATTGGGTTCTATAAACTTGGTTGGCAATCATTCTACCGCAGAAAATAATGGAAAAATACTGGGTGATAATCATATGCCCAGTCAGTCATTTCACTTTCAGGACGTGATCACCCCAGCGTGTATCACGTATGGCCCTTAACTGAGTGACTGTCAATGATCAGGAAGTTGTGGAGAATCATGAGATGACACAGTACATAGAAGAAGAAGAAGAAGAAGAAGAAGAAGAAGAAGAAGAAGAAGAAGAAGAATCTATATTACGACTCCCGTTCAATAATATTTATTATTATGTTGTCATTTTTCATCATATTTATATTTCTGCTATGGTCGCCCTACCTACCAAGTCTGCGGAAAATCCTAAGGTTGGTTGTGGTTTATTGTTATAGCTCCATTTCATGTTTTACTATCTCCGCTGACATCCACAGCATCACATAGACAAAGTGCTCCTCAGGGTGTGGGCTATACCCAACATGACAATTTTCTGTACATCTCCCAAGCAGGGACCCTAAACAAATTCCTTCAATATGCTGTTCTGTTCTTTTTTTATCATTCCAAGTGCACCTATTATCACTGGCATGATTGATTTTTTCAATTTCCACATTCTTTTTATTTCAATTTCCTGGTATTTACACTTTAACAGCCCCACGAACTCCCCCGTTGCCACGATACAACCCGCTGGACAAGGCATATCAATTAATAGGCAAGTCCCCTGTTTCTGTCTCCTAACAAAAATGTCCGGCCGATTTGCCTCAACCTCTCCGTTGGTTTAGATGGTGCAATCACGCCGAGTGGTGATATCGTTAAACTCTGTAAACGGTGCTGGGTGATGTTAACACCAGTGCCAGCGCTCGTACACTGTCCAATGTAAATATTGCCCCTAGTCTATCGTGAGATTTCCACATTCATTCGGTAGAAGTACAAAACATCCTGAGATTAAATGGCCTATTGCTTCCTGGCACCTATCACAGGACCTACACCTTGAATCCACATTATTATGTACAATATTTGCCTGAAAGTTCCTAGTGAAAACATTTTGTCTTTCGTTGCATGAATAAAGCCTTCAGCCTCAGAATTTAATCCAGTTGCACGTAGCCATCGATGAGTATTAAATTTATCAGGATTAGATTTATTAGCACGTTCTGGATATTGGATATGCAAAGGTTTGTGTTGCAAGCGTTGTTTTATCTTTTCAAGAGCTTTATCTTTGGCATTCTTTTTCATATGTTTTGCCGCAATAGTTGGTTCTTGGCTCCTATTTTGTTATTCTACAGAATCTACTAAATATAAATCTTGCTTGTATTTACTGCCTTCTTTCATTATTGAATATTTTTCTTTTCTTTTCATGTTGTTTAAGTAATCATCCAGTCCTTTGTTGTTTCTATGTATGTTCTTAACCCAATATTTGCTGTCTTGTAGGACAATTCTAGCGAATTAAGACCTCTTCCACGTTGTTTACGGGTATGTATAGACGGTCTACATCAGCCTTTGGATGATGTATCTTATGCTTAAAAAAAGCTTTCTGGTTTTAGAATCCATTTGTCTGATGTCGTTTAGAGTCCAGTTCAAGATATTGACACTATATTGAGCCACTGGGATGGCAATGCTATTAATGGCCATAATTCTGTTCTAGGAATTCAATTCAATTTTCGTAGCATTCTATAGTATTCTTTACGCACTATTTCTCTAATTTTATGGTGAATGTTTACACTGTCATTTACACCTATGTATTTCTATGCTTCTTCTGGCTCTAAAGCTTTTATTGTTACTGCAGGGTTTAAGCTAATTGAGGATATCTGTTGTAGCTATCCTCGTATAACTCTACCCTTAGCACATTTATTCAATATCTTCACTGAATCATTTTACAGTTTGCAGAAGAACTTTTATCGCATTATCATATGACTAGCATATCTAATATGAAAATAATATACTATACAGCTTATTCATATAAAGAAAATAAGAGATTGTGACGGGTCAGTCAGTTAATCATCGTACGGAATAAATGCTTGTGCAATTATGTTTATTTCGAGACAAAACTGACTCCGATGAAGATTTTCCCGCTGTAGGTTGCCATTTATCCCTCTTTTAAACTGCCTGCTAACAAAGGCTATTGAAGCCAAGAAGAAGAAGAAGAACCATTTAGCATTTGTCGCTCTTTGATAATGAAAATTACACTTAAATATTTGCACACCTCTTCATATTTCTCCTAAGAATTGCAATATCACTATTCAAAAGCCTGATTGGAATCACACATTTATAAAACAATTTTCTAAATGTGAGACCCTCTCATTCTTTAAAATTCCGAATTCGTACAAATTCCACTGCATATAATATTCGCGGAAACTACTTCTACTTGACTGGGTTACTATTGTTATAACAAATCTATTCAAATTCATTTGTTACACGAAAGTTTAGAAATTCTCACTGCTTAGCAATATACAAAAAATGTTTATAAACATTGATCTCCGATAATTTTCGATTACATTCGTCTGTTTTTCTGGTGAGATTATTACAGACGAACGCTCAAGCATATATTATTATTATTATTATTATTATTATTATTATTATTATTATTGCAATGCTTGTTCATGCACCTTTGTAATTTTAATCTGAATTTTATATACAGATAGCATAATAGCCAAAAAACTAATATTCCATCGAGCTTATGCAAATAAGCAGAAGAAAAGAGATTGTGTCAAGTGAGTTAATTATCGTCCGGGATACCCGCTTTGGTGATCTTGTTTTCAGACATGACTGTCTAAGCAGAAGATTTTCCTGCAGTAGGTGGTCATTTGTTTCCGCTGTAGATTGGCTGCCAACCAAATCTATAGAACCCTATCTGTCCTGCTATTCAAAACAAAGCTGGAAGGAGAAGAGATAGGTTCATACCTTACTTAATTTAATTTGCGCGTAAGTGAATGCAATGAGTTTAACTTGAATCTCTGATTTTTCATTTCAAGCCGATATCAATTCCACCACAATAAATATTGCAAGGAAATTTTTGCTTACATTTACAAAAGATATACAGTTCTGCAGACCAAAAGTTTTTTCAAGTTCTGAAAAATTAACCAAAAAAGAATATGATTCAAAGTTTTTAGCGGTTTTGGTACATCATAGTTACCGAATACAACATTTAACATTAAACAACACATCATTGGTTAATATGTCATAAATATAAATGGCATATTTACTTTATATAATACATACATTTACAATCATATTGAAATATTTCATGCTTATTATGTATGAGTGGGCCCTTCTGACTAAAATGACGCCCAAATATTTATATCGATTTACAGCTTAAAAGGACGTGGGCATATGTATTGATTCATTTGCTATTAAGTATCTTGCATCAAGACATTAAAAAACAAACAAATAATCCAGACCCAAAGATTGTGCTAGCAGGGATATATATATATATATATATATATATATATATATATATATATATATATATATATATAATCACAACTGTATTTCAATTGCGAGTATATATATATATATATTCACTACTCGACAACAAATGTATTGCTAAGAAACGAAATAATATATATATGGTAGTAATATTTAATAACTCGTAATAAAGAGAATGAACTGAGCCGAAGCTGACTCGCTGTTGCCTCTCTCTCTATAAGCGTTACAAGAAGGAAATATATAGCAGTCTTTATTAAAACAGACAGGATTCTGTTTTAGTTTTCACTCGTCTTAAATATGATCCAAATTTCTACATCTTTTGCATATGCTTTTTTTATATTTTCTTCGTGATTATTTTTTTCGATACAGGTAAAATCATTGTCGCATAAAAGAAATATGCGTTTTATTAATTAAAAGGAATAATAACAGAAGAAATGTACATTTACTAAAGATAAATTTATAGCAAGCCCATATCCCCTATTTATCAAAGATAGATTCATTTGGTATACTAATATTCCCTAATTGTATTTATTTGTTTGCATTAGGGTGATAGTTGCGTTACTAGATGAGCTTGTATATTGGTTAATATGTAATAACGATTGCCTTTTATATAAACTAGAGATACATCCTTACATGATCAAGTTTAATTTTAATATGTATGCGTTGAACAGTGGTTGTTACCTTCGTAAGTGTGAGTGACGAGTTTGTGAGTTAAATAGGTTTCCATAGTAACCTTTCTAGAAAATATGTTTGAATCAAAACCTGTTGCATGTGGGATTAACAACCACATATCTTATTTGTAATTTTAATTGCTACAAAAACAAGATCAGCTTTACGCATTTAGATTAGTATGTATTTTTGAACTCCATGAATAGTCTTCATTGCTAATATACAACAAATGTAGATTTTTATATGTATTAATTAAGGAATTCTGAATGCCTGTTGTTTTACATTTTTATTAATAAATAATCCATGTTTAAGTTTAGTTTCGAAATTATTTTCTAATCTAATTTAATAGTTATATTTCATAGTGCAGAAAAATTCTCTTGACTAAAAGAATATTAATGACATGAATAAATAAGAACAAACAACATCTTAATTACGCAAATATTATCAACCTTTGTAGTTACAGAGAACGGGCTACGATTAGGTGTGTTTTGTCAGTTTAACTGACAGAATTTTACAATGATGAATATTGTTTTTTTACATTGCTTTCGATATAGGACTAAAACTGTGACAAGAGCGACGCCTGAATTTTGAAACGCCGATAAGATTAAGACACCCAGATTTCATCAGCAGGCTAATTTTGCATGTGTTAGGATGTTACGCGAACGTGAGTGTTCCCTTGAAGCACTTCCTCCGACTGTCCCATAAAATCGATGCTATCACGTATTTTCTGTCGTATAATTAAGACAATAATAAACAGCAATCGTATTTCATTGATACAACTTATGAAGTTCAGTTCAGAGTGGGTGCAGGCTGACCACACAGAGAGAACATTTTTGGTCAGGAGATGAATATGAATGTTGGAATAATCCGATTAGCATTTCTTTTCCTGATATTATTATAGTGAACACATATATTTTATATTTATTTTCATATAGTTAATACTGACAAAATAAAATAACAGTATTAATTTTCATCCGGGAAAATATGTAAGGAGATGGGATGGGTTCATGATCCGGAATTGGAACAAATGCAATTATGTCACATAGTCTGAATTCATCATAAAAATTCGGAATGTTCAATTAGTGTATAGAAAACAACACATTCTATTGATCAGTTATAATAAATTTAGTATAGACGTTAAAGAAACTGAATATTGGAATTATACTTGCTGGAGAAAATCATGCTCCAAAATACAATTTGATGGTGAACTAATGCATTATTCTAAAAGCTCAAGTCATGTTCTTAAACAACGTCGAAGGTGGTGATTACCTTGATAGATGATAGCCTGGAAATACAAGGTACTGTAAATTTGTTACAGGAATGAACCCACGTATTCTTCTCCCAGTTCCTTTTGTATCTATAATCTTCTTGTAATGTGTGGCCGCGCATTATCGTATAGCACAATTAGACTATGGTGATTCAACAATGCAGGTCCCATTATTTTGCACACGTGCATGTATTTTAGCAAGTCAATTGCAGTGAAATTGTGTATTAATGTCCTTTTGATTCTCTAGAAAGCTGTAGTGGATAACACCAATTCCAGACCACCAGCCAGTCATTATAATATTTTGCTTATGCAACTTTGACCTGAATCTCTTACAGTTATTCCAAAGGATCCACCATTCATCACACGTGACTATTTAGTGTTATGCGGAAAGAGAATTTACCGAGATATTACTTTGTCAGTACACTACAAACGAGATGAGACTTTAGCAATGCTCACACCAAGCATCTGAAACATTTTCTGACACGATAACTTGGGTTTTGGTCAACGACTACTTGCAATTGTACGTTGTCAAAACTGCATGAAACTTCTCTATCTTCTTTATCTTAAGGCCTTCGTCTCTATCATAGAATGTATGGACTCACTTCCATACTGTTCTAGCACTTGTAGATTGAACTCTCCATGCTCTGTTTATATTGGTAGAAGTTTGGAAGACACTGTCATCAAATTTCACCTTATGCAAGAAGTAACAAATGACAAACATGTATGTCATGTTCATAATTAAAGAATTATCTGCTTCAATTGTATTTCTGTTTAAAATCAGCTAAAACTTATTAAAGAGCAAACATCAATTATTATGTAGAGCTAAATTCACCAGATATATACCGTGAATTCTATGTTAAAATGCATGTCAAAATACAGCGCTGCGAGCAGCCATTTACTTTTGCAACATCCTAATATAACAAGCTTACATTTACGATTAGAGCGCACTTAAAGATATCTCTTCAGAAAGGAGGTTTGACATTATTTAATTCGTGTCGACTTTCAATCCCAATGAAATTCTATGTTAAAATGCATGTCAAAATACAGCGCTGCGAGCAGCCATTTACTTTTGCAACATCCTAATATAACAAGCTTACATTTACGATTAGAGCGCACTTAAAGATATCTCTTCAGAAAGGAGGTTTGACATTATTTAATTCGTGTCGACTTTCAATCCCAATGAAAACAGAAAGTTATAAGATGTATTTTAGACACTCGAGGGAAAAATATCTCGCAAGCAACAAGAAAATATATGCTGTGTACTGTAAATATACTTTAGGTGAATGAACTGTACGGATGTGGTTTGCTATGTTTAGAATGGTGATTGTAGACTTTTTGATGAAGAACGCTCACAACAGTCCCCATTTGAGATGACAACAATAGGAAAATACTGATTGGAAATAATGTGCATCATAAAACGCAGGAATTGGCATATACACTAAATTAATCAAAATTCAACATCTATGAACACTTAGAGAAATTTGGTTATTCACATCGCTACGATATTTCGGCACCATATGATCTGAGTTAAAATAAAAATTTCTATCGAATTTCACTCTTCTACTTGCTGTAAAACGCAAGGAAAATTCACCGTTTTTAGCAAATAGATACAGATCGTGAGATAAAGATTGTTTAAAACAGGTCCAGCAAAATGTTTCTTATGATAAACGACATGATCCTACCTTGGTCCTCCCCAAATCCGTTATTCATCCTGAGAAAATGATGATGTACATCTAGTAGAATGATATATTATCATATTCTAGAAGCTTCTGCTAACACATGAATTGATTTTGAAATGTGCTACTCGCAAATGGACAAATTTGAAGGCAACTATTCGCGAAAAAATGCCTAAAATTGGCTAAAATAAAAAGTATTTTTCCACCAGCATAATACCAGACCTAACTTTTTTCTCGAAACTAACCAAAAAATGATGCATCTTGCTTGGGATGTGTTACCCGACCTGCAATATTCACCGAGAATTTTTCTTTCGGATTTTCATTTATTCAGATTCTTTCAAAATAATCTCAATGATCAAAAATTTAGTTCTTTGGATAGCATAAAAATATAACTGAGCCCTTTACAGAGACACCAACAAAATTATGAATTCTTTAAGATGAAGAAATAATGGATGAATGTTCTGCAACTAAATGGTTCATATTTAGTTGAATAAAAATTAATTGACTTTTCTTTTCATTTCCTTTAAAAATAGGCATGAAAGTTTTCGGACATCCCTTTTCTCATTTTGTAAACTACATCACATTATGTATGGAATATTGGTAGATGACTTTTAGGATAGAATCAATATATATTTAGTTTATGAAATAAACTCTTGACCTCGATGGGCGTTGTCTGCTATCAGACATATAAATTTGGCTGCTGATGTTTTTCCCATTAATGTATTCAAGATTATTAAGAGTGAACGTATTTTTGGCCATTTATCTCAATAACAAGATGCCAATAAGTCTGGATAAAAAAGATTACAATATAGACCATATCAACAATCTAAAAATACTCAAGGTATCATCTGAGTTGTTATGTTTTAGTTCTCTAAGAAGTATGCTGGCTATTCTCAAGTGTGTGGCTGCTTCTGCTTCAAAACCTTTGAAAGTCTATATTTCTTTCAGTTTGTTGAAACGGTTACTCTTTACCGTACGTTAACACAGAAAGGAAATATCAGAAAATGTGCACAAATAATATTTTTTAATAGATAACCATATTTAGTAAAGAATTATTTTAAAGCATTATATATTATATTGTGAAGCCGTTTTTAATATTTCCTATTTGATTATAACATTCCATGTTTTTTGGTTTAATCATTATGATTGGATTATTAACATGTCAGCTACATACCGGATTCGATGGGTAAATTTTGCCACACTATATATTTCACTTTATTGGTGTTTTTTAAAATTTTGTCAACTGACAATATACCAGGATCACTTGGCACTGTATGTAAGAAAAAGATCCCCAGGATGTATTTCACTCCGGCGAAATTTGGAAATGTCAAGATGTACTTCATGGCAATCACCCCAGAAGTTATAATACGAATATTTCGGAGGATTTGAGGTTCAGTTTGCGGATAATCCTGAAATTTCGGAAATAGTTTGATGTGTGTAATGGTGATTGCGTAATTGTTTGAAGTGATCACTAGTTGTGCCTTGATTCAAATTCTGGCAGTACATCAGATTCATCAAAGAGGTATACCCATAGTTTCTTGAGAAAGTAGTGCTGCCCTGGGTCAAAGTGTGACCGCTGAAAAACCTTATGTCAGGTAACAGGACTCTGCTCGATGAAGTACAAGTAAAACAATTTATTTATAGTTGACTACATTTTTTGTGATCGCATTTGAGGGAGAGGCCAAAAAGATTGTTTGTATCACCAAATATAAACTGAATGCACAGATTATGGCAGCATTCAACATCTTAAAGGAGACATTTCAGAAGAGATGCAAGCAATTGCAAAGTTGTCTAGGGACTGGTTTTGAAACAACTACAGATTTTATTGAAAAAATATCTCATTAGTATTTAATGATATTTCTGTGTAATTTTAGCTAATATATCTAATAAAACGAAATGTCAAAGCAATTTAAATGGTTATATAATTTAGACGTCAATTCAGCTATCGCAAACTGTGTATCATTTTCTGCTTTCTACTTTGAATTTTAGTGTCACACAATTCCTTCCATCTGTTACCACACTTTTCTGATATGTAGTACCTGTATGATTTTGATAATGCCAGTTTGGAAATTGCATCGTAAATGCGAAGAACCACATTAGTTATGAGACGTCTAATAAGAAAATTTAGAGAAAACTTAAACCTTACTGTATGTTTTTAAAATCTTTTTAATTTATTTAAATAAAAATATCAACATCACAAAAAATGAATTCATGAAATTTTGTGATTTGATCAAATGCCATCCATATCAATTTTGTAGAATATGCTTTGTGGTGTAATGTTTTACATCAAGGAAAGAGGAATAGTGGGGCAAGTTCGAATTTAAGTCCCGTTTGCTACATTAAGTAATGTACTATTTCTCTTTCGGAAACGTATAAATTCAATTTCTTTCAACAGCTATGGTTTTAAATGCTCGATAGACTGGGCTCTATAGCTGTAATAGGCAACCAGTCTATCGCTTAAATAAACGGTAGCCTAAAGCGGGGATATATTCTGCCTATTTAGTCATGAAACAGACATGATCACCCATGCGTGTATCACGGCTAGCACTTAGCTAACGGAGGTGGATATCAGTACCTCGAAAGTAATTTATCTGAAAAATACCTAAAACTTTCCTGTTCGCGAACACCTAATTTCACGCATATTTGTGTAAATGTCTGCATTCGTTCGACGCAACTGTTGAGTAAAACATCTATCATTCTAATCTCTATTTTTACATGATGTTTTTCAAGAAACAGTAAAAGCCAAATATTGCAACTGTTCAACACTCACTTTGCCGAAATCTAATGCCATCGATCGTCACCACTTCGACTGAAATAGCCTAGACGTGTGGATTACTGCTTATCTAACATTTTTTTTATCGATAGATTTTTTTTATTTTCTCCGGACGAAAGCAAATGGCTATATCCAGATGCCCACTTTAAGAAGGCAAATTTTTAGTTAAGATATTTTATATCTAGAAACGTATTTCCCTGAAGGAAATAACTTAAAACTATAATCGATAGAAATCTTTAGTATTCTGAAAAGGCTGTATTTTTTGCTCGATCAATGATATTCTGAAAAAGAGTCACATATTCAAAGATTAAATTTTTTCAAAACATAATGATCGTAAATCAAAACTTCCTGTTCTATATAATATATATATATATATGTATATAGAATGAAAAACATTTAATTCAGAGACTAACTAATTTGTATATATATATATATATATATATATATATATATAGTACTTACGGCAAACATAAGTGACCTCTGCCATAGTGTCATGAACCTGAATGCAATCCTCTGGAAGTCAGTAAAGTCAGGGGAGCTGAAGATAGTAGAAATTTTTGGTGATCATCAATTGAACGTACCCAGCTGGAGGATCACTCTAAAAGTTCAGATGTGAATGAAAGCCTATAAGAATAAAACCATCCGCTCGAAGTCGAAATGACTCTACTTACTTATATATATATATATATATATATATATATATATATACATATATATATATATATATATATATGATCCTGAATTTTGATAAATACGAAGTAAACAGGGTTTTGTTTACATTTATTAAAAAGAAGGAAAAAAAAATTATAGAATTTTTGGTACAGCTATTTTCTTTCCTGGATGTAAGTTTCTGAAAATTGTTCAAATATTTTAAACATGCGTGTGCTTTCGGAAATTGTAAGAATTTCTATCTATCAGACCATAGACCAATTAGCATTTATTGATATTGTTATGTGACTTTAGTACTAACGTCCTAAGGAAGGCCTCAATACAATTTACCTGCTACATTAATTTACGTTGACTGAAGAGTTGCACATAGTTTCATATACCTAATGACATTAAATATTTTGAAGTAGTCTGCAGACACACGCACACACTACAACAAACGCACACACACACTCATATATATATATATATATATATATATATATATATAGATAGATAGATAGATAGATAGATAGATAGGTATATAGATAGGTGTGAGTTTGTGACTGTTTTTCACGCTCTTGCAATTGTCAGACAAGCTGATTAATTTTTAAAATTGGCTCTATGTAAAATTACCATATAGTCATTTTTTAAATTAATCAATTTGTCTGACGATCGCAAGAACGAGAAACAAACTCTCACCTATATATGTGAATATGTTAGCTCTATCAATGATATTGAGCGACTTCAAATATAAAATAAAAATAATATTATATATATAACAAATTTCATATATGTCTCTATACATATTTATAATTATGTACATGCATATTTCTCTCTCTCTTCTCTCTCTCTCTCTCTCTCTCACACACACACACACACACACACACACACACACACACACATATATATATATATATATATATATATATCAGAATTGAGTTCTTTCGGTGACTGGCGTGTGTATACACAGCTTATATACAACACGTTAAAATTTCCCTCTCTGATTCCATGCGTCGATGGCTTAGGGAGTAGTGACTCCGACTGACACCAAATCTCTCGAGTTTCAATCCCGGCCAGAAGCAAGTGGATGTGTCTAGCCACACTAAGGAACTGTGATACAGCGAAACTGGCTTGTATATGGATGACTAACATATTATGTTCTCTGGAGAAGAAAATTTCAAAAACAGTTCCACTTCTGCTTTCTGCGTGACTCTTTAGAAATGAATTTAGTTTTTTCGGTGACTGGCGTATGTATGTACAGCTTATATACAACACGTTAAAAATTCCCATTCTCTGATTCCATGCGTCGATGGCTTAGGGAGCAGCGACTTCGACTGACACCAAATTGGTCGAGTTTCGATCCAGGCCAAAAGAAAGTGATGTGTCTAGCAACACTGATGAGCTGCGAAACAGGCTTCTATGTGGATGACTAATATATATATATATATATATATATATATATATATATATATATATATATATAAGTACAAAAGAGGGTGGACAAATTTCAATCCAAAGATATCAATATTGGGATAACAGAACCTCTTGAATTGATTATCTTTAAAGAGACTTTTCTGGTGGTCGTTTTAGAACTTTCAAAACATCATTCAGTTGCAAATCCTTCATGATGCTCAGTTCAGACTATTTTCAGTTACAAGTTTTTAGATCATTAAATTTGAGCCAGTGAATTGTGTTATCATGAATGCTGTAAATGGTTTGTTTCTTTGGCATTTGAGTACCAAATATTTCAATTCATTTTGCTCTAACGTTTTCAGCATTTTGATAATTCCAGTACTTATTTGAAAACTAATTTCCTTTCATCAGTATGTAAATTATTTGTTATTATCTTTTTTGGGAAAATCTAAAACGAAGATAGATTAAATTTGCATATACATAATTTTAAAATTGAAAATATTATGGCACAATTACAAAAGGTTTAATGAACATCATTTTTAATCCGCAGCCAGTCCTGTTATCGCTGAATCACAACTCATTAGTTTTTCTAGATATCAAATTACTTCTAACCAGTATTGAAACCCAACCGATTTCTTTTGTAAGCTTTTGGCGCATAGTGGAGATATAGGTTTTATTAAAAACCTATTGCTATGTAATTTTTCTTGTGGTCTTATGAATCTTTCTCTTCAGAACATAAAATATACAAAAAATGTCAATTCTTTTTATCATTCCAAGCGAATTCATTTATAATTTCAGTCATAATCGGAAATGGATTTTATTTTACGTGTGATTGAATATGTGTAGTGTTTTCAATGTGTGTATAGTCATGTGTGCCTATTATATTCTCAACAGAATAAGCACGTATTTGAGGTGTTCTTTGTTGATATTATTATGTGTTAGATTTTTTTGTATACTTTCGTTACATTTTGGCTTTTCTGCATGTAGATGATGCTATTATGTTTGTATTACCAAGAAGTATATTACAGATAGGGATTGGTTGGTCAACGAGTATGTTTAAATGAGAAACATACAAAAAACCGAGCACAGTAAAGAGAAATATGTTATCACTAAAAATATTACACTCACACTCCTATCTAAATATTTATCACAGATGCCAATTTTCAACATATGATAATAATAACGTTTAATCCTTTTCAAGATAATAAACTTACGTATAACATTTCGTAAAATTGTAAAGAAAATAATATTTTATTCACTGATTAATTTAAAGAAAGCAGTGATATTATTTATTACTCGAAAGTTCTACAAGAAAACTACTAGGTTATTGATAATTTATTTATTTGCGTAAGATTACATATAGTCACACTCACGTGTGCACATACACACACATATATATTAATAGGTAGATGGAAACACTATTCCTTCGTTCTCTTATTTGTTCGGCTATCTGTATATTCAGTTATTTATGCACTGAAAACTTCGGAATTATTTAGTGTCATCTACAACGTTAGTCTTAGATTATTCTAATAAGAAATATCGGTGTTTTTCTAAGAAAAATTATTTCAAAATATCTATAAATAATAGAATAAACTTTAAGAAATATTAATAATAATACTGATGAGAGAATTAGTTTACTAATGAATCAGGACCATAAACAAAAGAGGAGCTGTTAAATTAAAAAATAATAAGAAAAATCTTATTTACATTAAAATAGAACTACAAACAACAAAATGTCCTATTTGCTTTTTAATGCAAAAAAAAGAAACAGGAACTTCCAAAAACATGTCATTTTTGTTATAATTCTAACAACGTATTTCATTATCATTATTTTTAAGCTGGTATTAATATATTTCTAACATTTAATTCCAGAAATGATCATCTAATGGAAATATACAGTCCAGAATACCAACCCAATTACAACACATTTCTATTATCCAGAGTTGTTTTAAATATACACTCCTTACTTGAGGAACCCAGAATAAACTACAAAGGAATATCATCTCTATTAAATTACCATTACTGCATTTAGAATGATTATGGAACACTAATTTCAAAACGATTTCACCCAAAACAATTGTAGTTGCAGTTCGTCTTTCCACACACAAACCCTGCGTTCTCACGTGCATTTTTCAATTCCATGTTGTACATATTCTGAAAGACTCGTGCCAATAAATTATTAAAATCGATAGAACGTTCCAATTTAGTTAAATGTACAAAACTGAAATAAACACTTTATTGATTTCCCAATTCATTCAAAATAAAGCATTTATTTTGACAATGAATAAACGTCTTTGCTTTTAAAATGAGTCTTCGACATTATGCGAAGTCAGTATGATAAAATCAGCGGTTGTTCTTTCTGAAGAGATGAAAAGATAAAAGAAATTCGTACTGAATTGGTGTTACAGAAAATATAAACGCTTGATTTATTTCAATTTTCAACACATTTTTACATAATTATAAAATTATCTTAGGCAAAATAAAAGTAAACGACGAATTATCTGTCGTCATTTTAAAAGGAAATAATATATTTTAGAAATAATTATATCATTTTAATCTTACAATTAGATAGGTGAGGTATTTATCTTGGATACGATTATAAATAGACTGAACTAAGGTAGATCTATGTTATATTAATATATAACAAAATGAATTTATTCTGTTTTAATCTGTATTTCAGAATGTAAGTATATAGAGGTGAAAGATTACGAGAGAGAGAAAGAGAAAGAAGAAGAAGAAGAAGAAGAAGAAGAAGAAGAAGAAGAAGAAGAAGAAGAAGAAGAAGAAATACTAGCGACTATTTTCACATTCGAAGAATTTATAATGAGTGAACTCGGATGACAAAATAAGCAAAAGAATGATAAAAATGATTTTACTTTTGTCTCAGATTTTATGTCTGTTGGGGTGCTAAAAACGTTCATCTATGTATTATTCAATAGACTAGATTTTCTTTATTTGAAATTTTGATAAGTACGTGGCTTCCATTGAGCTTCTGACATTTCTGTCGGTTTTAGTTGAATCAAATGTCTTTGGAAATATTTGTCTTCATAGTCAAGTGGTAAATAAATTGAGCAAAGAAACATTTAAAGTCTAAAACTGAGAGCATTACAAATATATGTATCTATAAAAAGTGCGATGCCTTACTGATAACTATTTATTATTTCTTTAATATTTACTTCCAGCGAGTTGTTTTCTAATTTTCTTTTTTCAGCTGCACAGCATAGTAAGGTCAGTTGAGCATCATCTGTAAAAAAAAAAAGCATTATGATTTAATTAATTCCGCTAAAAATTTAAAAAATAGATTATAATTTATTAAATAAAATTACCACAGGAAATTTTAATTTCAAAGTGTGTGGATAGCTATATGAAGAGAGTGCAGTGGATTCTGTGTCCCCAAAAGATGAACCGAGTGTGATGAAAACCAAATATCCTGTCATTGTCATGGTGTTTTGGTGATAACTAGTGATAAGGATGTTAAACGTCCATTCATCTTCCCACTACCTCCTGCCTTGAGGAGGTAGTGCTGACATGGGTTAAATTAGTAGCTGCTGGAAGACTCTATGTTTGGCAACAAGTTTCTGGACCATAACACTTAAGCAGAAGAACACAATCATGACTCTCGGACAATTTCTACGACCACAACACACATTATATTTTTCTACGTAACTCCTCCGACTGTAGCCACCTTGATTAAAATGTGTGAGCAACACTGATAAGGGAACAACAAAACTCTTTCTAACGACAAAGATGAACTGAATTAAAAATTATGGCAGCTTTCACCAACTTAAAGAAGATTACACTCCTGAAGAGATACAGGAGATTTCGAAGTCCTCTCGAGACCGTGGGTAATGTCACTGTCAGTTTAATTGTGTGAAGTTTATCTTTAATAATGCATGATATTTTTGTGTATTTATGAAAAGATATAACTGTTAAAATTAGATGCAAGTGCAATTTTATTTTTTTGCGTAACAATATATTCATTCAACCAGTCCATAGTTTGTTGTATCCTATAGACATCTGTGGTAAGTGTTCTAGGAAAAGGACAACTGTGGTTTCAAATCCTGAGGTTTGGTCTTTGTGCACCGTGTGGACAATATGTAAACTAGTTCATTGTATTATTCTCTTGGATAAAATATGGTCGGTTCTGCACAAAAATCCTTCAATAAAATCAAATCATATGTGCAAGAAGTCTTGCTGCTTAGCTCTAAACCTTGAGCTGCTGCACACGTATGCGTTGAAAAATTAGGAGCGTATCCGTACAGACACACATATACACACGCACGCACGCACACACACGCACGCACACACACACACACACACACACACACACACATATATATATATATATATATATATATTTGTATATAGATATTTATTATAAAATATGCTTTAGAACATATACAAACTACAATCCTCTACAAAATTGAACATATTGTTTCGACATTGAAAAACAATGTCTCATCATGTATTTAATAATCATATTAATAATGGTAGTGTTTTAAATTTAGGTTTTGGACGTTGAAAATGATAAATTTGAATGGTAAATAAAATTGAAAGCAATCATGTTGTGAGGTCAGATAGTGTGTGAATGATGAACGAGTAAAAATAACCTATTATCATTATTGGGTCACTAAATTTACTCACCTCCATTCAGTCTAATTTTGAATTCAGATTTTTTCTTCTCCTCGATTGGTTGGCACGTATGATTGAGTCTAGAGAACATAGTCTGAAATTTTAGGAAACATCTAGCAGTGAAAGAAAAAATATATTGGTGATGTTTTCAATGCTGGCAAATCAAGAAGTGTGCGTAAATCGGCAAGTCGATTTATGTTTTATGGCTGGTAATGGTTGCACTACTCGTAGAACAATATTCCACAATGTACATGTTGTATTTAAAAAGATAAAAACCCTGTCTGCATATAGTAAAATGTAAGATAATTATGATTGACATTCCTTTGATAATAAAAAAATATTCTCATTCATCTACAATTACTTAAAATCAGAAGTGTTTGTAACTCCGTTTCAGAGGCATGTCTGATAGTTTTAATGTCCTGTCCTTTTTATCGAGTGTGTTCTATTTTGGTGTAGACCATAAATCTAATTTATCACTGGAAGTGTTTGTTGACACGGAATGCAAGACACATAGCTTTATGTTGGCTATTCTTATCATGGTTTGTTCGTTTAAAACCTTTTCAAGTGTCGACAATTTTCATCCTCATCCAGCATTGTATAAAATAAAAGCAGGAGGTTCAAATTAAAATAAATGATATTTAATTAAACTTTCCAATGAAATATATCATCAATAGTGTAAACAATATATATATATTAATATTTTCGATGAATATTGCATTTATAGAAGCACTATATTCATAAAAACCTAGAATATAATCAGTCAAAACAGTACGACAATTATGCGCCTATAATATACAACCATTTAATATTACGCATACCCTAAATTTCAGATTGTAAATGTTAGTTTGAAAATGTATTATTTATACGAGTACATGCCTTTTCGATTTACTTACCTTCATGTTATTAAAAATATTAATTTCTATTTATTTTCATTCATTTGTAACTGGTTATTACGCAACCCAGATTACTACTTTCCGGTGTCTCCAAGCAATTTACAATTATTAATTTTAACGTTTTTTAAGAACTCTCACTTAACAAGGATTATTTATGACTGCGCAATTTTCCAAATTAGGAGAAGTTAAAATGTTTTCATTCATGATTGTCTGATCCTATTACGTATTAGTTTGTACGGTTGTACTTGGTCATAAATTCTCATTTTTTATTTAGTAATTCCTTTTTGTTTGGGAATAACATAATACCTAACTTTTCCTCCTAGCACAGTCTGCATATTTTGCTACCGTTGTACGGCTTGACTGTTTTCGTTTGTCTCCACTTCATGTGTGGGTTTTTCCATATTTTGTTTTCAATTTCCACAGGTGGCTAACCTATTCTGTACAATTTTAAATCTTTTATACTTTAAATGTATACATTCGGTTAAACCATCTAATCTTAAAATTATGATGCGTAAACCCAAATATGTTTTGGTTTGACCATCTGAGTCATGTAAATTTACATTGTAAAACGATACTAGCAAATAACTATTAGGGTCATACACTGATGGTTAAAAACTTTCTAACTACTCCTAATTTTAAATATACGCGTTCATAAAAAACAAATTACTGTTATGTGAGCGTTCTTACAAAAACGGTAAAATGTTATGAAAAATCACCTGAAAACAGCGGAACATAGAAACATTGGTTGCCCAATAAACCATTTACAAATGAAAAATATTCTAAAGTTCTACCATATAACTATATTGAATAAATTTTAGGGCAACTGTGAACTGGCCTAGCTGCATTGCGACTAAAGAATAAATAATTAAAAAGTTCATATATATATATATATATATACGGATTTTGAGATTTGAAAAAGAAATCACTCCATGACGGAAGAAAAAAATGAAATTTGAATTAAATTTTCGAACGTGTTAGAAAGGACTTCAAAAGTTTTAAAATTAAGAACAGCGTTTTATCTTTCCTCTTAATAAATAATAAATATGTTGATGATGAAACTTTGTTTTTATTATGTCTGTTCACTTTTAGCATCATTATATGCTGCTTTTTGGCAGTTGAGTGGAGGTACCAAAATTCGTAGTTAATTTCTTTCTTTAGTTTTTTCTGTTTGTTTACAATCTCCATCTCATATATGAAAAAAAAAACAAATCTGATTTTCTCAACGATTTTCTATGTAAAAAATTCTTGTAAGATTTGATTTGGGTGCGCGGTTGAAAAAAGTATGTTTATTTTTTATCTTTTAAATGTTCAGTTTTACTTTTCGTAAGTGGGGAAGAAATATAGATGTTGAGTCAAGCAGAATATTTTTCTAATGAGTTTCTAAAAATCTGTGAGCGTCTTTAATCTGGGAGACAGAAACATTTTGATTCGACTCTTGAAGCGTTAGTTAAACAAATCTTTACAACCACCGGGACGACAAAAGCGAGATAGCAGCTTAACAATCTAAATTCCATTTGACAGCTCTTGCTTTGATGGCTGCTGGATATCAGTGTCTTTTGTTTAATAACACATTTCGACATAAAGCATGCGCAATGTATAAGTCTAAAGAGATCAAGAGTATCATTGTAGGTCATTCTAAATAATTTGCGAATCATTAATAGCATACTTTTGGCTTTTAAAAAAATCAGATTTCCCTTTTCTATATTTTAATCGACCACGGACGAATAAAGCAATGGACTTTAATCGACCAATGAAGTTTTTAATCGACTGAGTCGATCACGCGAGTGAAAACTGAATGGCTATACGCATCGCTCATTCAGTATTGAATTAAAGCACCCTGGCAATTGGGCATGTATAATGATAATATACACGCTAAAAATCTGCATTCTTCTACCGAGCGCCCATAGCCCAAAGGTAGAATCGCCGACTAACGCCAGTTCGGTCGGGTTTCAACCCTGGGTTAAAAGCAATCGCAGTCTAACTTTTCTGATGAGCTGTGATACAACGAAACAGATCTGTCTGCAGATGACTCTCTCTCTCTCTCTCTCTCTCTCTCTATATATATATATATATATATATATATATATATATATATATATATATATATACAAGCCTGTTATGAACAAAAATATTTCTAAATATGCTCTATGTTAAACATCTCAATGTCACTATCAACATCTCCTAAAATTGGTTAGGAATATTATTTTGACTGATTTCTCAAAAATATGCAGACATTGACTCGTATTATACGCGCTTATCATCTTAACATATCGCCTAGACTCGGAATAAGCACACCTGCTAGTATTAAAACTAAACAAAAATTAAATACACCTCAGACAGTCAAAAGATTTAAATTTATTAACAACACATAAAACAAATAGCATTGAAACTGATCAAAGAAATGGCTGAATACTCTTGAGCTATTCAAACATACGGTCAATATTTTCCATATTTAATTTACTTCCTCCCACTAAATGGAGAACTATCAGAACGCTGTAACAATGATATAAAATATTACTTACACTTCTTGGTTTATCGTATTTAACGGAAAACATATACATAGTTGTATATATATATATATATATATATATATATATATATATATATATATATATATACCAGTTATAGGGTGTATCGGACAAAGGTCAAGAGAAGTATGGAACACAGGTATGAAAACAGTTGCTAAGTTAAAGATAATGAAGAACAAGGTATACGGTAGATAAATGATGGGAATATACATTGCATTTACACACACACACACACATATATACATATACATATACAACCTTTCTTTAAATTATCTTTCATTGAAGAGAAGCAAATTATAATGGCTATTTTAATTAATTTTTTTCAACATCATTCCATTTGTCCGTTTTGTTGGTGTAAACAATTTTCAATATTTTTTTATTTTCCTAAACAATTATTTATAGACGCATACAATTTGAATGAAAAAATAAAGAAGAAATAACGCAAAATTACACTACACTTTCAGCGAAAATTAACTAAAAATAATCAGTACCAACTTGCTTTTTACAAATGTTTCACCCACAAAAAGCAGGAACTCCCCGTGTGTGACAGTGAGAGAAAGAAAAAATACAGGAAATATCAGAGGAAGGATAAGAGAAGGATAGGATTAACGGATATAGAAGAGGATAATTGATGTTGCATTTCAACTTTTCGAAATTGAAACAATCAATGAAGCAAGCGAACGGACAGTGTTTCTACAAACGGAAAGTGCGAGAAAAGTAACTGTGGAAGGAGAAGAGGGTTTTACATCTAACTGTTTTGACGGTAAAACGGTGGGACGTTGATGCCAGTCTAGTTGTGCGATTAAACACAAATAGTCAGGGTGGTATGAAGATATCTCCTCAGAACAGTTTCCATTAAATATCTGTAGAAAAGACACAGAGATCCATTATCACATGGTTGAAAATGTTACTAAAAGTGAGGTGCTAAATTAAGACCGATTATATTGCACATATTGGATTTTGTCGAGAAACTCAAGATTATTAGCACAATGAATTATATGCAAACAGATATGCCAATAACAGCAGACATAATGTCGAACAGGTTTTTGCTACTACGAAACTGGCAATAGTCACATAAGAGATGTTACTGTCATAACGTCTTTGACATCAAGCAGTTGTATTAGACGTTTTCTTAAAAAGAATGCATATACGTTGCATAAGAAAAATACAGGGCATATTTAATTACTTAAACTGTTTGGTATGTCTTTTCTGATAAAATGCCTATTGCTTTATTCTAAATATTCAGTAATCATTCCTGTTATTCGTATATTAATCTGAATAGTTTGACTGTTTGCCCATGTGTAAGATGTTGAATAATATTAACATATATTAATATGTATATATGAAACAGACATTGAAAATAATTTGTCATAGAGAAATAATAATGCATATTGCGATAAACTACTTCAAGAAGCAAAGACCCAAGTCTAGAGACAGGAATTTTGAGGAGCATGGAACTATTTCTTAATTGTTGTTGTTAACAGGACCACTAAGACTCGGGGCCCGGGTAGTGTCATCTGTTATGTGCAAATAATTAATCTCAAATAAACATAAAACCCTATGAAATATGACATAAAAATTTTAATGCCAGTAAACTATTTTTATATACATATATACCAACAGCACTTGCATAAATTCAATCACGATGAATGAACAATTTTATGACATTAATCCATATAATCCTACAATTTTTTAAATAAATCAAAACGATAGTCTATAAAACTGCAACACACACATATCTGCCTCTAGTGATCGTAGCTGAACAAATATGCATATGCACAATATCTTAGTATCATTTACCATGTATTCAATTACAACGGTCGAATAACGTATATCATGTTTTTATTACTTCAAAGCACACAAAAAAATTTCCAGTGAGTAAATAAATGAAAGCAAATCCGAAAAAACATAAATTTGGACTATTCGAATATTTAAAAATCTATCGCCTCATGATATATAACAAAGATATGCTAACCACAGAACTATGAAAAGGAACCTAATGAAGTAGCATATAAAACAATTTATTTTAACATTTCATCAGCGTTGAAAATATTTCTGTATCCTTATGCCATTTAACTAAAGAAGTGTGATTACTTTTAAGTATATGATTTGCAAAATTTTCGTTTTTTCAGAAATACAGTATTTAAACAATTTCTATATCGGAACATTGGTTTAAGGACGGAATGAACATTTTGCCAGAAGCTAACTTACTTGAAAGGCTGACATATTTTTTCATAAATAAATCATTGAAACAATCTATCCGTAAATCAAAATCACTACGAAACATTATTTGTGGTTTGTGTTTATGAAACTAGTTTTCTCACACAAAGAATGATATTGAGACATAAAAATAATTTTCTCTTTCTCAATGTATTTTTAATTTTAGTCGCTTGTTGTTTGAAATTATTTAATATGTAGAAGACAATGGCATAGCGCATAAAAGAGTTGATTTTTTAAAGTGAGTGTTTGTTATTTCAATCCCTTTGACTAGCAGTAGATATGAGGACGCAATGATTGAACAGTAACAAATAAAATAAAAATCAGAAGATATCGCTACACAGGATTTATATACAAGAACTCTATACACTGTTGAGTAAATAATGAATTTTGACCTGATTTCCATGTTAGTTTCCAGGATTGATATATGCGTGAGGACGACTGCTCAACACAACAGCTAAAGATATGTATGCCGACTGGACACTGAACATCGAACGATGAATCAGTAAACCCTCTTGAGCTAGAAAAATGATAAGTTCTCCGAACCACTACAGGAAGTACCTGGCCATTCTTGATATCCTCAGCTTTTTCAAGAGCTAGATTGTGTCAAAATTTTTGTACTGCTGCCACATTTGAGTATGATCTGCCCAGTTCTCACTTCCCAGTGTCGATAGAGTGCAAAACATCTGCGCGTTCTTATGGGTGGCAAATTATTTTCCACCTTACACCTCCGCTCTCAGAGACGTAGTGTAGCAATCCTCACACTGCTCTATCGCTACATCTATGGAAAGTTCGTAGATGAAATACGTATCATAGTTCAACCTATTCTAACTTTAAAATCTACGATACACCATGCTATTTACATTCTATCGAATCACCCTCATTCCCACTGTATTTAATTTGTTGAACCGACACCGAAGAGTATATGTTCCTTGTCACTACAATTTTACCCTCTTTAAAATAAGGTTAGTCGTTATTTTTCTAGACTTATTTGCATAAACAATGCCTCTTGTGCTGTAAGTATTGAACTTAAGGGGTTCTTGTGCATTATACACCGTGAACCTCATTTAAAATAAAAACAATGGTGATGAAGAAAATATTCGGAATATAAATAATGTAAATAATGATAAATTCTCATTCCAAATATTCCGACAAAAATATCATATATTTGTTGAAATACGTGTAACTTTGTCGCTGATCTTAAATTTTAAAAAATAACTAATATAGCACTCAGGAAACAAAGAACTGTATATAGATGGTTGTCATCGATTTTTCTATGAATATTTTATTTGAAACTGAACAATTTTCAAGATACATTGCATGATTGACGATGCATGCTGTTTGAATATTTCATGAAAATATTCTCTTTAGAGAGTGCAGTGACGTTTTCCACGAATTTCATTGGAAACTTGAAGCATAACAAAAAATCATTTAATATTTAGCAGTAATTTTAAAACATAGAAAGAAAAATATTCTCGTAACCAAATAATAACACTAATTTTGATTTTAAGCATTCATATCATAGCATATTCTCTTTATAGCGATAATAACAGCAGGATAATTTTTCTTGGATCTGTTCGGTGCCAAAGATATTTATCACGTTGTAGCATATGTGCTGTGTTTTCTTTTTTTTTCAGAAATAGTTTGCATGAAGTTTACAAAATGATGAAAGCTTCATAAAATTCAGACAATAATTACATTCTTTATGGGCTTGCGGCCATAACACGTTGAATAACCCGGTTCTCGCTCGATCACGCAAGTTAAGCAACGTTGATCCTGGACAGTACTTAGGTAGGTGACGGCTTTGGAAAACCAGGTGCTGTAAGCGTTTAGGGACGAATGTTCGTTGTGGTGCAGTAGATATCGGCTCGGAAAGAGAAACCGGTGAGCCGGGTTCGAATTCCAGTTGAATACCCTGCATTCACGTAAGCACTGGTACCCTTGGGAAAGATATTAATCCGTCCCCTCCCTCCAGTTTTGGGTTAAATAACAGGGAAGGACTTGGGAACCCTGCCCTTAAAAACAATCCCAATGAATCTTGATAAAATTAAGTATTACTAGACACAAAACTTATATAAAAACAACAATACATTGTTGAGAAAAAGGTATTACCAGCAATAAATAAATAAAATTTACTTAGCAATAAATGACCCACCGAGTTTGAAATGCCATAAAAACAAATAACCAACCAACATTTTTTATGTGCAGTGTCACTTCAGGATAGTAAGAATTAACGTCTCTCCACAACTTCATTTTTACTGTAGCTATAAGGAATATTTATCTATTTGCTATCCTTAGCAGTACTGACATGCCATCAGTTTACACAAACTCAAAATATACGCTCCCTGTCTTTCTTACTTTCAGTATTTTTCAGAGAGTATTAGGTTTTCTATTTCCCTCTTTCTTCTAATGTCCCATAAACCTCAAGTGTATCTTTTATTTCCCTTTGACTTAAAGCTTCCCCGTTGCTGATATGCTCATTCTATGGTATTCTCTATATTCACTCGTAAAACGTATCTATTCCTCAATTATATTCTTCATCCTTCATCACATTTTACAAAATTCACATCTTTAAACTATAAGAAATTTTATATATCGTAACAATTTAGGGCGATTTTTTGTATCTAATGAAATTTATCGATTCTTGATCTATTGTTTGTTTATAAAAAGAAACTTTTTCTTTATTCCAAAGAACCGTCTGATTTACTTTTCCCTAGCACGGTTAAGAACATTCTTCTTGCTTAAATTTCTGTACCTGCTTGATTACAACGTTACCAATTCGTAGCTAGCAATAAATCATTGTTACATCTTGTCTCCTCTGAATTTAATATGTATTATTTATCCCTAAACGTTTTGTTAATAGAAATACTTATAGGCAAATTCTCATTACAAATCAGCAATTTATCTCTAAAACCACATCTCGAGGTTAAATATTAGGAATTTTATGCAGAACAGACATTAATATGTTTTAAGATTATTATTAATGCAAAAAAATGTTTCGATTTTAAATAATCAGAAAAGATTTGTAATCCGTAAAAAAACAAAACAAATCCCAAACTACTTACTTTATGTATTCAAATTATTTTTAACAGCATTGTTGAATTATTTTAGTATTTGTGGACGAAAATCGACAAATAATAAATTAATTCAACAATGCTGCTAAAAAGTAATATGAAAACCATTAAAAATCTTGGTTTGAGCCAGACCATATCGACAAAAATCGATAAGTAATAAAATACTTACTTTATATTTAAGTATTGCCTTTACTAACAAAAATAATATTTAAGTATTGCCTTTACTAACAAAAATAATATTTTATGGTGTACAGAAGGAATTTCAAGTACAGACCTAAAAAAATACAAACTAAAATTTAAGTCTACATAATTTGGTATAGTCCCAGGTTACATGTTTAACTAATTATATGCCCTGTTATTTATTCTTTCCCGAGAGGAACTTAAGATTAACTTTGGTTTAGCTTAGTTTGTTTTACGTAACATCAAATTCAATGAGTTATTTGATGCCGTCAACATTTTTACATAGGTTTATATATGTATAATATATACTGTTTGTTAGAAATATGTTTATTGATGAGATTTCTCTTCAAACATATATTGCTGATAATAT
This sequence comes from Ascarosepion bandense, assembly GCA_037127315.1. Lineage (NCBI taxonomy): Eukaryota > Metazoa > Mollusca > Cephalopoda > Sepiida > Sepiidae > Ascarosepion > Ascarosepion bandense. The sequence goes on from JBBBDQ010000614.1 coordinate 3,107,674, forward strand.
TTTTCTGCTACAAAAAGTTATTACTGATAATTTTCTTTCCTTCAAAAATTTACTGCTGGTAACATTTTTTCCTTCAAAATTTTATTGCTGGAAATATTTTTCCTTAAGGACGTGTTCTTGCATTTTTTCTATAAAATTCTATTTTTATTCTTTCATAGTGTTTTGACCCCAGTTGGAGATGAACTATTTACCCATAGCTAGGACGCTATGAGCTGATACCATCACCGGACAATGTGGACTTTAGAACAACAGCATTAAAGAGGTGGTTTCATGCTCCTCACAGCCTCCCAGTCAGTGGCCTTACTGCCGGATGCAGTATATTTTCATACCAAGGACAGGCAGTTAGGAATAATGCCACCATACGCATCTAGATGCATAATGTTTTTTCACCCTGCCCCAGTAGGACTCTACTGTTATCTTATATGATCCATATGGCTGACAAGATGATGATCGAAATTATTTGTTTTCATAACACTGATATTTTTGTGCGTTTTTAATAATTTAAAATATAATGCATTTTAATATATCTACGATCATTATGAAAAGAAGAAACAAAAATACAATTATGCGGAATAAACACTAAAAGAACCGGAATCAGAAAGACAACATAAAAGATCAACAAGCCGGAAGACTTCCACAAGCAAAACGTTCAAGAAGGTTTTCGCTTAGAACAGATGGTTATATGAAACAATATAATCTGTAAAACGATCTTATATATTTCCCAATCTAGTATTGCTCTTAAATTCATAAAGAAGAGGTATCAAAGAGGAAAGCTCACCAGAACAATTGCTATAAAGAATATATGGAAATGGCAGAGGGAAGAAAACAGGGAAAAAACATGAGTAGATTGAATCGAAAAATATAGGTTTTGTCTTAAGCAGTGTTTTCTAACAAATTTTGGTTCTCTCTTACGATTAATTTTGAAATTTCTTAATGAATTGTTTAAACGAATGCAAAAAGCATTTACCTGTGTTGCAATTCCAGCTTCCTATTTTCGCATTAATATTATTGGAAAATACAAACAGCAAACAGTCTTAGAGAAAGAGAAATGTAAATCACGAATAAGGCAAAAGGAAACAATCCCAAATTCATGGCCATACATAATAACCAGTTGTTGCTCGAATTACTCCAACAGTCTTTCGGAAAACAGAAAATTTATATCTTGTTTTTATTTCTGTTTCTTTCTAAAGACTTTTTTCGTTCTCTTTCAACCAGGGCGTTCCATGAATCTAAGTAGCCTTTATTCTTTACCTGGGATAAATTGATTAAAAAAAAAAAGATAATTTATCTTCTTAAATCGTAAATAAATTTGAAACATAGATCATAGAAGTCTTTGAGATAAATACAGAAAGAAATTACTTAGCAATAGAAGGAAAGGGAAACCTACCAATGTAATAATAAAATTAGTAATGCTATTAAAATAAAAGACAGGTTTGAGGAGAATAGTATGATGATGTCTATAATTTCCAGGAAACTTGTTTTTTTTCTTCATCCCTTTATTCAGGCACATCAAGAATGATATGCATTGTTTTCCTCTGTCCCTTTTCCTCTATTTGTCCCGTGTGTATCATATATTTTAAACCCTCTTCTTCATTGCGTACCCACGAGAAACTTCAACTGCCGCTTCCTGAACTTGTTTTTATGTCCAGTACTACTTTGAATTAGCAGAAGAGCTGAGAGAGATACCTTTTTTGCTACCTATTTTAGGTTAAACTTAACATTGCTAAAAGTTATTTTCAGTTCAAGAATATATTTTTCATTAGGGAAGGTGTTGTATAAGGCCTCGTATATTTGCCTCCAGCTATATTAATCTACAATTAATAATTTACTGGGAAATCATAAAGGAAAACACATCGGTGTGTTTCTCAAGTATTAACACACAGGAAGTTTCTTAATATATATTAAAAATATTGTATTCAGCATATAATTATATTTACGACTGAGTGGGCAAGAACATTAAAATTTCTTAGAATTGACCAGATTCTTTTAGTTGCTATAAGAGCTAAGAGTTTTTACAATTCCTATTCTTTCCGTTACTTAAGATTGCACAAACGGAAGTAGTTCATGAAAGTCGTTTAAAATAGAACATTAATTTAAGAAAATGTGTTTTGTTTTAAATAATCCTGTTTGCAAATTCAGTGACAATTATTCATTCTTTTTTTTTAGAGTTAACAAAAGTTTTACGCTTCAAAAACTCCCGTCAATATTTCGAAAATCAGTATTTCTTATAAAGAGAGCTAGAGAGAATGTGTGCATGTGAGTGAGAAAACGTCAGTGGGAGGGAGAAAGTGAGATTTTTAGTGTGAGCAAAATAAATGAAAAATATTACAATTTATAAGTCTGAACTTTTCCTATATAAACTGACATTTAAATTTTTTCTCAGTCGAAGCAGTTTTGCAGAATTACTAAGTGAGTGAAACAGTGAGTTCTAACGAAGAAAAAACTAATAAGGAAAAATGTTTAATGGCTTAACTGTGAATGCAGAAATGCATGCTTTTGTTCTGTTCTTTGATCTTGAATGATTTTTCAAAGATGGTAAAATAATTTGTTATAAAATATATTTCGAGAAAAAAAATTGAAAACAATATATATTTGAGGTTTTTCTAGATATGACAAAATAGTCTTATTTTTATAATAAAATACATCTGAATTTGACATTACAATGGATTTCAGAACAAGGTTTCTATGAATATATGTGTATATATGGACATTGTATTGTACAGGAGTGTATGATTAGATTTTATATTGTTTCTCTGTATAGGAAAAGCGCAAAATATATGATAATTTTACCATTTATAAATTTATATATATGAAATATAATAGTACTCATAAAATTGAAGATTTACTGGGAAATTATTGCAAAATCATGTTTATAAAAAGAGTAAGAATTTCATTAAACCCCCTCATCTTATAGAGTGATGTTAAGTTAGTGTTTTCAGACGAAAACTCAAACAATCAATTTTCTCAATCAAAGAGTTTTTTTTTATCATTTCATCACAAACAAAGCAGAACAACCACGAGTGAACATGTGTGAGAAAAGACTGTGTATAGAATGTTTGAAAGAAAAAAGATGGACGGTATACAGGAAGATAAAAAATAGCATTTGACGTTGCATGTAAACTTTTAGAGAAGATACATATCAGGGAAGTAATTAAACAGCAATCGAGTTTCACAGGCAGGAAGTCCGAGTAAAGATACTGTTAGGTTAGAATTGGTGGTTATATTTAACTAGTTCAAACTTCAATGAGTGGGACGTAGATGGCAATATCTAGCCCGTTAAAAATATAAAAACTTTCTTAGTGTTTTTATTTCTTTTGCAGCGTGTTGGGGCAATTAAAAATATCAGTTGATAGTTCTGTGTTGTTTTTTTTTTTAAATGTATTGAGGTTTTAAATTTATATATTTAGCTAAATCAAAATCAGTCACCAGGGTATCACTTTCAGCTGTTTTCTGAAATTTATTCAGCACGTTCATCGAATAATTATTTCATATCACAGGAGTCATCGACAAGTTCAGAAACAAATGACTGACGACAGGAAAGTCAACAAATTTGGATATAGTTTTTCTTTGACTTTTAAGGAATAAAAATATCAGGCGGAAATTTTGCAATTGGTATGTTATTGCTTTTCTTTTCTTAGTGGAGTTAACACTAATTTATCTTAAAGGATAATTATCTTCGAGTGCGAGAAAGGTTTTCAGTTATATAAAATAATTAGAAAAGAGAATGAAATGCCCCGCATTTGTCACTTTCTGGAATATATATATATATATATATATATATATATATGGAAGTTTCCTTAAAAATTAACAGCAGGGTATATGGAAAAGCTTTTGAAACTAAAACCTAACCAAAATATCTTGTTTGACATTTTTAAGGATATTTGCATATAATTAGGTTGATGACTATATATATATATATATTTTTTTAATTCAGATACTTCAATCCAAGGGAAAAAAGCAGGAAGGTAAATTCCAAAAAACCCGATCCTAATTAATATTAAAAATTTATTTTAATATTAAAAAATGATACAGGAAGAGAGCTCCATGTAATAAAATATTACAGAGCAAATATATATATTAAAAAAGGATTAATTCAAAGATGTTGAATAGCCATTTCGATATGAAGATCCCCACGGGGGACGACACATCACCTCAGCAACAGAAAAAAGTTTCTGAAAGGTTTTTTCTGTTGCTGAGGTGATGTGTCGTCCCCCGTGGGGATCTTCATATCGAAATGGCTATTCAACATCTTTGAATTAATCCTTTTTTAATATATATATATATATATATATATAATATGAAATTCAAAATACATTTTAAAAATATTAAAACTGGTACATTTCAGTCATGACTGCTATAAAATTACTCTTTTTAATAACATTTTTCACTTCACAAAAATATTACCAGTGTGATTTCATGGCGTGTAACATCAGCGTTTTCAAATTGTGTAACTATTCCAGGAATTATGGCTACAAATATTCCCACATCTAACACAGCATGACATTTTGATCCTTTGCAAATTGATCCTTATTACACTATCAACTGGTGCTCATGTTAATTCACTGAGTGATATCACTTTTACTGAATTAGAAATGGATAATTGAAAACCCTTGGTCTGGACATGATTTTGCGATTAGCTTTGCGAAATGACTACATAGAAAGTTACATCAAAACCCTAAACAATATAGTGATTTTTAAGCAGATTTTAGATGTAGCGCAAGGCCAAATATATAGTGTATCCACTAAGGATCGTACTCACAACACATTCGTGAATAATGTAGCGAGACAAACTTTCTAACCAACTATGCTTTAACTCTGGTCTCTGGATAGAAATATCTCAGCTACATATATCACCATATGTGTGAATAACCGAATGATTATACGATCTAGTTTCAGTGACAGTATCAATGTTACTGTTTAGTATTATTCTTGTATGGAAGATTGAATTATGTCTAAAACAAACGTAAATCGTTTCTGAGTTTTCTAAATATAATAAGGTAATCATATAGTTGATAAAACAAAAGTTGATAACCAAAAAACTAATATGCTAGAATTATGCGTCATTATTATTATGCTAGCAATTTGTTTTTTTAATCTCAAACATGTGTGTGATCAAAATTTTATGACCCTGCTTATAGAGCCTGTTTGCATAGTGTCGAAACAGAAATAATCGCTTCTTGTTTCCAATCGCTTCTTGTTTCTTACACACTTATTCATAGACATTTTATGTTCTCCTTTTTTGGTTATAATTTTTTTATGGTATATTTTGTGGTTTCTTTACAGAAGCCATCTGAGATTTTGCGCTCGCTTTTCAGTTTTTATATGTAATATTTGTAATTTATACTAATAGTTTTGTTGCGATATACTCTACCTATTTACATGGTTTTATTCAAAAACTGTGTAAAATTATTTTTATTTTATTCACCACTGTACATTTTCTTTATTTTTTTTACATTGGCTGCCTCCATTTGTTATATATTACACATTTCAGTATAATTTTATAATTTTCAAAGTCAGAAGTTTGAAATAAAGTTAATAAAATACTGTCATTTTGTAAGGATATTGAACATGTTTATTTTTTGTTTTCTTTTGTATAACATATAGAGAAATTCCATTCGTGCAGACAAGTATTGTGGAAGCAATGTTTAACTGCTTTGAATGTCTGAATAAGCTTATTTTTTATTGTATATTTAATTTTGTTTCATATATCGTTCAACAGGTATTTAATCGTTATTTATTGCGACATTGCCATATATAAGTTTTGTCATGACAAGTGATATCCGTACCTGTAGTATCTCACTTCAAAATATAATAAACCAGACCGTTTCATTCGTTTCTTCTTGTAACTTTTAAAAACTAGAAATCACTATTTTTATTCAAAGCATATCAGTCAGTTTGTTAAGTGCCATACATGATACACGCATGGGCGATCATGTCTCGAAAGAGACATGACTGACTGGGCAGAAGATTATCCCGCAGTAGATTGCCATTGCTTTCTGCCGTAGACTGGTTGCCGACCAAGGCTATAGAATTAAATCTGTCCTATTATTTAACCCATGACTGACTGTAGGGTAGAGACGGATTAATACCTTTCCCAAGGGTAATTGCGCGTAAGTGAATGCAAGGGATTCAACTAAAATTCGAACTCGGCTCCCCGATTTCTCGTTCCGAGCCGACATCTACATCCGGCTTAAAGCATATACCTTTCCGAAACTAACCTATCGGCTTTTTATGCTTAAAATTATGTACTGATTAGAAAAAAAAAACATTGCTTAATAAAACATATGTTTCTTCTTTATGTGCCGTGTACTTTTCGAACGTAGACGATCATGGACTTCTGCTTGCTCTTTAGCCTTTTCGCTCTTAACAGTTTTCCTCATGGTTTATCTTCCAAACGCCCTCCGTTATTAATCGACTAAAGCCCATCAAACACACACACACACACACATATATATATATATATATATATATATATATATATATATAAACGTATTGAATTTCACTAAGAATGACAGACAAGGTATTATGGTCAAGGTTTTTATGCAAATTTTTCATATGATCTCTTGATTTTTTTAACAATTAAATAAAATACTTAACCATAATACCTTATCTCTCACTTTTAATGAAACCTGCCTGAAAGAGATGCTTGCTACCCATATATATATATATATATATATATATATATATATATGGCAGAGCGGAGTTTGGGTGTTGTAACAGGAGAAGGCGTGCTAAGAGCCACCAGGGATAGGGAGACGTGGAAAGTCATGATCGCCTACGTCCTGAAAGGACAGGGCACATAAAAGAAGAATGTATATGCCAACTGTTTATGAGAAATTATAATGTGGATATAAAGCGGGGGATCAAATCTATATTATAATCAATATATAAACTGATCCCTCATTTTGTGACCATGCTTGTTTCTATACATTTATATTCTAGATTTATAGGCTTGAGCTAGTGGATAGCAGAGCGGGGTTTGGGTGGTGTAACAGGAGAAGGCGTGCTAAGAGCCACCAGGGATAGGGAGACGTGAAAAGCCATGATGTCTCGCGCTGATTTACATGTCCCTGTTTCCGTCTATCTCTCATGCAAGTATTAAATTTTCTATTCCTCTTTTTTATTACGTGTTCCGGAAATTTCATGTGACTCTTTCTGGGGCTATGAATAAGTTTATTCTGTTGATTCCTCTTCAATACCTTTTTTTTGTTGACGTGCCCCGTTCATAGCATCTTAAGGATTCATCGGTAGAACTGCATTTGTTGTGACTTAACCTTTAAAGGGATTGTTCAACAATCGTTGCAATATAAAAGAACTTGCATTAGGTAGTGTTACATTACTCTTTTCTTTATTTCGAATGAGATTTTTTTTCTTTCAGTACTCTGGTTAGCGTTTGAAATGTCTCCTTGGCCATGCCAATGTATATTCAGGTCTCAGTGTCGCTCTTTCTATCCTCTCTCAGAACATTTCTCATGTATATATTTATTTCTTTAACTGTTTTATTCTTTTCCGATATATAGAGGCCATTTTGCGTTCGTCATGATTTTATTTCCATATCTTCTAAAAAAATCTTATGTGGGGTAGATCCAGTTAAGTACCAACATCAGTCGCATTTGTATGCAAACGTATTTTGATATTGTCTAGTTGGTTTATATATTTCAACAATATTGCATAGAAAACATATACCTACAAATCTTAGTGCTTTGAAGACGTGAGGCACTTCGGAGATATCTTCAATATGTACACGTACATTTCTTTTATTAAACCCTGGTTATATTTAACTTAAGATTAGTCAAACTCACCACCAGACTAGCTGGCGCTATTGTTTTAATCATATGAACTGCTAATCTGCTAAATTTAAAAACATTTTATCACGAAGTACCGAAGTTCATTCAGTGTTTATTAGTTACCTCTCTGTAAACTAGAATATCTCCGAACGGAGTTTCATTTTTAATGAGTGTGATGTCATTCCCTGCTATTTCAACATATAATACCTTCATATAATAACTATTGCATTTCAAATATCTGTAAAAGGTAATTTAAGAAATTAGCACAAAAATAAATTCCTATCTTTATATACATCGCAAAACTTTGATAAGGACTAGTAATAGTGCTCTTTGATTATTATTGAAATCACGTTTCTTTTGAGGCAAATGAGAATTCTGGTTAGAAAAGAACCGATGAACGCGTTATCACCATTTGTATTTTAACTTTAAGAAAGCTCCCTGTCTGCTATTAAGGTGTCTTTAACAAAACAACTTTTAACGTTTTTATTTTTATTACTCATAAAATGACCTAATATAAAATAATAGATAATTTGTCGGACCTCTAAAAATTTCAAATATTTCCTACATGGACTTACGGATGTATCTAGTAACATTACTTAACTAAGGAATTTAGACGCCATTATGTAAACAGCATCTGGATCTAGTTTCCTTGTAACGAAGGAATCCATCAATTAATCAATCAGGATCGAGAATCTAAAACTTTCGTTTAGTTGAACATATCTCCACCGATATAAGCAGAGTATGATAAAAATTTTGCCAAATATATTTATAGTGAAATACGGCAAATGCATCTACATCGGCGGACAAAATACGACATCTCTGCACGACAAAACAGCGTCGCCATTCCACTCACGATGTGTCAACAAAGACATTAACACAAAGACACACAACACGCTGACAAATATTTGCTAAAAACGAACTAATTACTTTGATATATACAGAAACTGTTTTCTTTTCTATATCGCCAGGTTTCCGTCTAATAAATTGTACTTATTTTTTGTTCTATGAATCGATATTCCTGCTTATTAATCTTTTTTGTAATTAAAGCCGTTACGACCACAGAAATGAGCAAACATATCGGAGCTGAAATACTTTCCACAAAACGTGGATACTGTGTAGATGTAAAGAAAGATGTCTCTCTTTTCTCATTTGGGTAGGGTGCATATAGGTATTCCTCTCTTACGGTAATCTCTCGTGTGTAAATATTAATCTTACCTGTCCCAACCTGTTCATCTGGTGATTGTGAAGGAGCTTTTCAAGTCAATAATCCGATGTACCTGATTACTCTGATTTTCTTGAAAACGTAATTGGCTAAGACTTAATATAAGAGTTGTTCATTCAGGTATGACATAAGACCAATACCTATTAGAACAAATATTTGTTGACATTAAATATGACTCTGAATGTGTAGAATCTCTAAAAACGGATGTTATTTTGAAAGCCACAAAAATGTTTGCATTTAACAACGAACTGTATGTGTAAATAATGAATTAATAATCGAGAAAGAACTGTCAGATATTCTCTAGCTGGGGTGCTTATACAGTAACCCTGGATACACCACTTTGTCAGAAGCCTTTGATATGTTTTTGGTGATATTCGTCGTGAATAAATTATTGTTTCCGGCCTCTTTGATTCTCTAAGTAATGGCAGTTAAGTCATCAACAGTGAATCTACAAAAGCAAGATCCATATTGATTTTTGCTTAGGTGGTTGCGTCCGTTTATGTGTTTCATAAACATATTTTTGATTATAGATGCGTAGGGGCTGTTAATAGCACTAAGGTGACTAATGAATCGATATTGCGACATATATCACATCTTACACACATACTCAAAAACAAGTCACACTTGACATATTCCATAGGTATTGGAATGATATCTACTTCAGCTAAAGATTTAAAAAGATTAGCCAATATTGTGCATATAATTCTGGGTATATATACTTAAGCTTAACCCCTGACAATATATTAGGATCAGTGATCTTCTTTGAGTCAATGCTTTAAATGGCTATCGAGACTGTCCACATCGTGATAGAGATAATATAAAATATGTGCTCCGTGAGAAGGGGTAAATTTTGTAAGAAATGATCCTTAATGTCTAACTTAAGTTTAGAAGAACACCTTTAAGCAATGCGTTTTGCTAAGTCATATGAGGAGACAATGATTCGTGAGCAATTATGATAGCTGGAACAGAATATATGCCTCTATTAAAAAAGTTGTTTAATATCTTTCAGAACTTACTAGAACCAATAAATTGGCTTTCAGAACTGACAGGAAGTGACTGTAATAGTGGCTCTTTGGGTTTTCTAGAAGTTGAAATGATTACAGGCATTTCAAAATGCTGCAAGATTCCCACCACAATTTTAAGAGATTGTGGTAATGCTTTCGGTGTTATATGGCTTCAGAACATTTTGGAGTGAAGAAAGCATGACCTTCTCGTTTCCTTCGCTAATTTTCTTTTGGTGCAAAATTATCAATACCTGGAAAGCTGCATCATGACAAACTAAAGGAAAATGCTTTATATCTTATCTACATTACTAAAAGATTTTATTTGATGCACAATACGACCTGAATATAGATAAAAAAAAATACATAATAGAAACCCTGAAATTAAGTTCTTGTATCGGGAAGACTTCTACTAACAATTCCCAAGTAACATTGTTAAGTGAATGTCACGAAGTTCACTAAAAGTCGAACGTAGTTGAACTCTTGATTATACGTTACAGAACAGTAATAATAGCCGACTCGAAATTACTGCAACTTGTCACACCCCATCACATGCCGAGTCGTGTGAAAGCAATAATTGCTAACGGCCGCTTTACAGCGCTAAACACAGGAATCGCTAGCGTATAATTAAGCCCTCTGGGCTAATGATTGCAACAAGAGAAGAATGGATCGATCAGGCTCTCATTTCTTCTATCCATGATGTCTATTCCTGGCGCAATGTAAAACACCAAACCCTGTGCATGGAGTATCAAATATTATAGTCTGTTGAAACCTGTTGCTTATCAGCCTTCTCAATTGAAGTTAATTTGCTTTGGATGATAGAATAAGACGAATAGAATGGTAGCAAACGAGTAATGTACTGTCCTTTTTATCTGGCTATTTTAACAAGTTTCAGAATATTATCATATTTTTTATCTACTGAAAACTGTAAAATAGATTGTCAGTGCATATGTCTTTCGCTCATGTTAGTTAAAAACCATAGCACCTGAAAATCCTAGACACTGTTTTGTTTTTATTGTTAAAATGTGTAAATATAATCGTGTTGTGGATTCTTGTTATAAACCACACAATGTAATAATAACACAAAATATGAAAAGAAAAATGTAAGTATATTGAACAAGGTATATACAACCTGTACACGGCTAGCAGAATTCAGAAATACTAAGAATACTTCTTAGTAGGAGTCAAATATATACAATCTTGTAGCTAAGAAGTAAGTAAGAATGCTCTACTTTATAAAAGACGGTAACGAGCGGTACGGCGATAGAAAAGACTTAGGCAAAGGCATTCACTATTCTATAATCGATTCCGCTCCAACCCGTGGCTTGCCCATATATGTATTATCGTTAATTGTACCTTAGTACAATAAATCTGTATTTCTTTTTCCTGGTGTGGAGTTCCATTCTTCAACTGACCATTTTATACTGTATTCCTTTTTGTATATCATTATGTTTTTTTCGAATTCAAAAATAAGTAGTAAATTCAAAAAATATATATTTTTGGGGGGTATGAAACTTATCAAGATGGCATAGCAAGATTTTTTACACTTAATATATTGTGCCATATTTAATGTATTTAATATAAAATACTACACAACCTTTCAGGCACAAATTATATAACGTAAATATATCTTCAGTAAGATTCTGGAACGGTCTAAATCTTCAGCTATTCAAATGACAAATACATATACTATATTGGTCTTATTTTTGTTCGTTTTCACTTCAGTTTGTAAGCAATGATGGTCATCCACATCTTCCTGTTTTTTGCTGTAGTTAATATCTTTGGCGTTCTTTCTGTTTTGTCATTAATTTACTCAAGCTTACTAAGTGTGTTATGCGTTTCTTCCATCGGCTCGTCTTGCCTTTAATCTGTCTTCTGAGTATCAGATTGACCAAGATATTTTCTTCATTATGTGCCCCAGAAAATTTAACTAACCATGTCTAATGTTATGTAACAGTTTTCCTTTTGTTTCTACTTTTTCTAAGACTTGTTCTTGCTCCATATTCAGTCCTTGTTGTTCTCAGCATCTTTGTAAACATATATATGTTGCTTCAAGTTTCCTTTACATATGTGAAGAGATTTTCCAGTATTCCCTGCCATACAAGAGAACAGATATCATGTTCAGTATTATCACGTTCAGTATTATCATGTAGTGTTCATTACTCTTCACTGTTTCCAAATTATTTTTCGGTCTCTTGATACTATTCGTAGCTTCTGGAACGCATTTTGGTCATCACGTCTTTGTCTTTCAGTTTAGAACTTTCCGTCCATGTTTCGAACATTTCGTACATATTAAACTTTGTGAACTTACTTTATTGTAGTATTCCTGTTTTGTAATTTGCATTTTAGATTCATCACTTTCCTGATAATCATACTTTCTCTTTGTAATCAAAAGTAGTACAGGCATCATTGTCTTCTATGGAGATTGCTGAAGAGGATAATGTTTTTGCATTCTCTATCTATTCTAGAACTTTGTTAGAGCACAATTTCACAGCTTACACGCAACATCTCACCCATATAGATTCTAAAAATATTTTACAGGTGGAAATTGAGTTAGTATTTTTTAGAGATGAAGTTATTTCTTTTATATAAAATCATAAATTAAAATCTATATATAGCAGAGAATAGATGGATTAATAAATTACTAGCAAATAGCTAGTGATAAACTTGACTAACATTCGATCTCGACTCTCTGATTAACCATTCTGAACCGCAGTCCATTGAGCCACTGTGATATATAAATATCACAAGATAAATAAATACCGGAAAAATTAACAATGTGCCTGAGAAGTTACATAATCCGCAATGAAAGAATTGGATGCAGTAATCGCCCTTGAAGAACCTTACTTCTGGAAGACATAATCTCTATAACGATGACGAATCTCAAATTAAAAATCGGTTGCTAACTTTTAATTGTTTATTTGTTAATGTGTAGCTAAAACAAACATGTGGCTTGTTTCCTACACTTTTTTCTCTCTGTCAACAAAATGAATGTATTAAACTCATACCAAATATATATGTTTATATACGTTTATTTTAAGGAATTATTTATAACAAAATCGCAAGTATGCAGGTCCAAATGAAGATCCAAATCAGTCAGTCAGTTAAGTACCATACGTGATACACGCTTGGGCGATCATGTCTCGAAAGAGACATGACTGACTGGGCAGAAGATTATCCCGCAGTAGGTTGCCATTGCTTTCTGCGGTAGACTGGTTGCCGACCAAGGGTATAGAACCCAATCTGTCTTGCTATTTAACACATAATTGGAAGGAAGAGACGGATTAATACCTTTCCCAAGGGTATTTGCGCGTAGGTGAATACAATGGATTTAGCTGGAATTCGAACTCGGCTCCCCGGTTTCTCCAAATCAGTATACGAATTAAATAATACGGCCAGAATATATTTCCGTCATTACATGAAACCAAAGATATGGACTTAAAATTGAAAGGGTCACAAAAATCTTGGGTACACGAACTGTATTTTTTCTCTTAAGTCAGAAATTAACAGCAAATATACCATTATAGTTATGTTCTAATTTAAAGATTTCCTCTCGTATAAAATTAATGTGGATGAAGAATTTAACATTGAGATGGCATGTTAAAATCAAAGGAAGCTTAGTGAATGCATGAGTAAACAACCTAAGTATTTGAAGCGAATGAATTGCAGAAAAGATACGGAAAGGATTGTCAAGATTAAATGGTAAATTAGATTAAAAAAATACGGGAAATTATGGAGAACCGTAAATCTCTATGTCTAGAAAGAACGGGAGGTACTATCTCGGACTAAAATTCATAAGTCAGCTGTTATATGTTTGGATTGAAGATATAGACATCATATATGGACTTTCTCTACAAAGCATGGAGAAACAGAATCGAAATTGAGATATCGAACGATGAATATTGACTTGCGATTTACGGGTGTCTTGAACCCCTGCTCTGTGTAAGTTATTAGTCCATTCCTGGAAGTCCAGTTTTCCTCTTCGAGTGTAAACTCTATCGAAGGTTTTATTGCGTTCATAAGATACAGTCGTGCATCAACATCTTCTGAGTGACTCTAACAAGCAATATGAGGACAGCATTTCTAATAAATCAGTGTGGAATGAGAAGAGAAATATAATAAATATAACGGCGTAGAGATCAAAATCGAAGAAAGCAAAGAAATAAAATCCAAATATATATAAATATGGTTGGATTAATATATTCTGAATACTTTTAAACGGTATCACACCAATCAAGGTAGTAAAGCCACTACGACGCAACAAACTACATATTGTGGAGGAATTAGAAATAAAAACTTTAATAATCAGTGGAAAGAGGAAAACGTAATAAGAAGGACAGTAGATAGCGATTGACATTGGGTTTAAATGTTTGCATATTAACATTTTCTGGAAAACGTAAAACGGGAAGGGAGATCCACAATCGAGAAAAGAAACTGTTATACCTAGCCTGATCAACTCTACATTAATGAGATATCGAATGTAATCTAGTCAGTCTTGGTCGATCATGCCTCGAAAGTGACATGACTGACTAGGCAGAAGATTATCCCGCAGTAGAATACCATTGCTTTCTGCGGGAGACCGGTTCCAGCCAAGGCTATAGAATCCGACCTGTTCTATTATTTAACCCATAACTGAAAGGAAATGACAGATTAATACTTTTCCCAAGTGTATTTGTGTGTAAATGAATGCAAGGAATTCCACTGGACTTCGAACTAGGCATCTCGATCTCTCGTTTTAAGTCGATATCAACTGCACCACAACGCAAATCTAGTACTGCGTTTAAATTGAAAAAAATCTAAATACTCTATCAAAGATGTCACCTGAACAATTTTTATGAAACTATATATAGAAAAGACACAGATGTCCCAGCAATGAATATATTATAGTCTTTCCCCTATATGTCAGCAGAGATCTTTAGCCTGAGATGGTACAAAACTTCAACTTCCTTAATGTTAACATCAGTAATGCAGATGGAATGTAGAGACTGGTTTTTCAAATGATTAATGGAAAGAGGATTAGAGTTGGATGTGGAAAAATTAACAAATTATCTTTTCCTCCAGCTAACGACGGACAGGATGTCGCTTTGTTCTTAGAATGCCATTTTGAATTTTATAGAATGACCAGTTTTATTATCGAGGCAGGTATATATAGTCGGGTTATCAGTATCTGTACTAATTTGATAAATGATCTCATCGATGAACGCATTAAATAAATCTAAATATAGGTTTGTTCTAAAAAGCAAAATCTTGTAGACATCTGCGTCAAAGCAAAACGATCAAGACGCGAAGCATTTCCAGATTTTATGATTTGATAGGAATGACTGAATCAATTCAAAAATGTTTCTGGTGATTCCGTGAATTTTCTGCTTGTCAATGAAGATAGTTTGCCAAACCCTGTAAAATGTTTCCGATATTTCCAAAGTTGCAATCCAGGTTCACCAAGTTTAACTAGAGCATGAAAGACTAATTTCGCAATTATCGTCAGGTTCAGAATCTATCTTGGAGAAAAAAACAGTCATATTGCTTGTCTGAAAAAAGACATTGCAATGAGAGATGATGAAATAATTCAGATTTGATTATGCTCTCTACGAGATTTAAAAAAAAGTTACATGCCGATAGCTGGAAGAGTTTGAAGGTTCACCAGAGAACGTAAAAAGTATAACAGCAGATGATGACTTCAAGTAGAGAGGAAAACAGCAGAATATGCTAATGACAATTCACTGTTTAAGAATTAAGTTTTACAGACAGAGGAGATTAACACCTCAGATAGATTAGGTGTGACTGATCTTAGACATTGTTATTACATTATTAAACAGCAACAATTAGTTTCATGCGTCAAAGCTCTTACATGTTGCATTAGGTCTCCTTCTCTGAGCAAACAGAGAATGAGCTATTTCGAAGATTCGCCTACATTTATTAAAGGTTGGAATGTATAGTCAGGTGTTCTGACAAGAGCTCTACTGCTTGTATAATCGAAAATTATTGTTCCTGTGTGATATAGTCGGTATAGTAGTGTCTACAATGGAGATCTTTGAGGCTTCACCTGGTTTTTCAGAGAAGAAATGAAAATGCCCTTGCCAGATCTAAAATTATTTATAAATGGAACTCTGTGTGTGTTTGTCTGTGTGTGTGTATACGTTACCTATAGACTCCAAAGCGGCTGAACCGATTTTCTTGAAAATTTACACAATAGTACTATAAGCGTCTGTGAGTGTTTTTAGCTATGTTTTGTGTTGAGATACCCCCAATAAATATCGAAAATCGATAATCGAAAAAATCGGGTTATGGAACGAGTTGTCCGATTTTAATCAAATTTGATACAGTCATAGTCAAAGACAGAAGAAACGATATTCAGAAGTTTCAAGGTTGCAGTTCTTACAATAGTGCAGATAATCGATAATATATATATATATATATATATATATATATATATATATATATATATATATGCGGCAAGATACCGGGTCTGATCAAAATCAGTTTTTCAGCTCTTTTATTTGAGTTTTTGCTTCGGGTTTGGCTCTAAGTAGGTATAATTTTAGTTCTTAGACTCAGCCATGATAGCATTCATTCGGAGGACTTACTTAGCCTTCGAAATTCAGTTTACGACGAACAAAACTTATTTGATATCGATGCCAGGAAATTAAAATTTGATTATATCCATTCATTTTTCTTTCAGTCTACGGTTTCGCTTTAACTGGAAACAACTATTGATTTTTAGTTTTTCGTGCCAACGTCCAAATAGTCTGAGCGCCAGGACCATGGATTAGTTTTAAAGCTTTCATTACACCGATGCAACGCCGGGCTATACTGCTAGTTTGACATAAGTGTAAGTGGTCAATAATAATAATATATTTTAATAAATTTTATTCTTAAATATTAAACATCAGATCAAAGGAGAATGATACATTTTCAAATTTAGGTGGCTATATTTTGTATTTATTTTTGTTAGTGTTAGTTATCATGTATGGTGAGACATTGTCAGTTTGTAAATCAAATTCCACGTTTAAATACTGTACCACTTTTCTGTTTGTTTCTACTTTTATATCATAGCTTAGTTTTTTAATAATTTGAAAAGCTCATTCCTTAATTTATCATTATCACTTTTTTTGGTTTTGTGCTATCATTAATTCGTCATCTCTATATAATCAGTGTTTGTCAATATGGATTATTTTGTTGATATTATTTAAAATGTATATGCCCGTCAATTCTAAAATTTCTGCTCCGTCATACGATCCTTGAGGTACATCAAATGTACCGTTGTTTGATTCATTGATCTATGCCTTACCTTTGTGGAAAAGTATTGATTTGCAGCAATGTAAGATTATGTTATTATATTCAGATGGTAACTTTATGTACCTTTTAGTAAAATTAAATTAAGCATTACACTTTTTTCGGAAATTGGTATTTATGTGTGCTAATACGTGTCGTTGCTCTTTCGCAAAGTGTCTAAAACTTTTGAATATTTTAGATATGTCACTTTTGCTAACTCTTCAAATGAAAGTGAAGCATTAAACTTTTTCAATAGGCTTAGCTTCTTACACAAGGGTTTGTCATTCACTATATAAGCGGAGAAGGACAATTGTTTGCACGTTTTGGCTGTTGTTGTTGAGCGTAGTAGAGGAGATTTCTTAAAAGTACTTATTGTAAACTCTCCTTTTCTGGCCTGCATATGATGTTGTGTGCGTTTGCACCTAGATCAAGGAAAATTAATCCTAACAAAACCTTGGTTTACAGGGCGATCAAATTTATTCTCCTATTAGACTGGAGTCTAAATTAGAGAATATCAGAGAGATTTTCCTTAGTAATGTCTATCGGGAAACCAGTATTAATTATATCATTAATAAGGATACTAGTAAAATTCATTCTGTCAAATTCCTGGGGCCTTCTAAGTTTCCGGTTTATTTGAAGATTCGTTGAATTGGTGATAACTTCTTAAGTTGGTTAGGCAGGTTAGCAAGAGGGTTTCTGTTTGTTTTCCGTCCGTTTCTCTGCGTTGTAATATTCAGACTACGTCTGCGTTTCCATCATTTCGTAAGAATGAATTTTCGTCTATGAAATTAAGAAATTTCCTATGTGAGTTCAATTGCCAGTGCGCTTCTTGTTATGGGGGCGTGCAACATTTAGAAACATTTAGAAACAAGAATAAATCAACATATACCTTCTAAAATACGATTTGGCAAAATAGATAACATGTGTTATCTTCCCTCTAATAATAATTTAATAATTTTGAAATCAGTCTGTATATATTTACATAAAACTTCTCTGCGCCGGCGGAAAGATTGTGTAAATTTCTAAATTTGTTAGGGAATATTTTATTTCAAATGTCACTCACTAATTATTCACACTCGATTTCTCCTCCCCTCGTTATAAGTATATATACATTTATATATATATGTATTTTAACGTGTTCCCACTCGATTTTGACACTTCATGTTCGTTACTGTTCTTTTCGTTTGACTTATAATTCCAACTATTTTCTTCTGTTTAGATGGTGGTGGAAATGACCTTAGGGACTGTCAATAAATATTGAAAAGAAGAGGAAATATATAATGCCTTTGCTGTCACAGGTGAGACGTGGTGGGTGCAATTTGATTTTGGTGTTGGGTACAGAGAATACTGTGTCGTTTACTAAATGTTTACAAATTAAACACCTGGGTTTCTGACATTTTAAATTCCCTGATATGTTTGTTTTTTAGATATTTGGTAGAAGTGAGGATAGTTGAGAGGTTGGGTGTTTGTTTCATTGCATTTATGGGTGGTTTATCGAAAATGTCTTTGATTTTTTTGTTTAACTGTAGTTTCTTGTGATCATTTTTAAATTTATGATGGGTGTGTTGTAATGTTGATTGTCGTTAAAAATTGTGGGAATTCGGTTGTTGTTTTTTCTTTTCTTGTATGTGAGAAGTGTGTTACGATTTATATAGATGGTTTTATTTAGTGCTTCTTTTATTATTTTTATTGGGTATTTACATTTTAGAAATTGCATTGTTAGATTGTTAATGTTGTTTAGAAAATCTGGATGGTCTGCGCATATGCGTTTGATTAATAGAAATGAGCTGTATGCGATAGATTATTTTAATTTAAGGGGATGACAACTGTTAAAGTTTAGGAATTTATGTTGGTTTGTGGGTTTGTTGTATAGACTGGTGGAAAATGTATGTTTGTTTAATTTTATCATGACGTCTAAGAAAGGGACGGTTGTGTATGAGTACTCCATGGTAAATTTAATTTTATTGTGGAAGTTGTTGTAGAAAGTAAAAAAGTTTTTTAATTTTTCTAATCCATGAGTCCATAATAAGAAAATATCATCAATGTATCTAAAGTAATGTGATGGTTTATATTGTGAATTGTCTAGTATCTTTCTTTCTAGAATGTGCACAGAAATATTGGCATAACTAGGTGCCATTTTCGTGCTTATTGCTGTTCCACTAATCTGTAAATCGTGCTTGTTGTTGAATTTAAAATTACTGTGTGTTAAAATGAAATTTATTAATTGGCATATATCTGTGATTTGGTTATTAGGTAGTTTGCTTTTAAGGAACTCATGCCAAGCTGATACTCCTTCAACATGTGGAATGTTCGTGTACAGAGGCGTAACATCCATCGTTACTAGGATATTATCATCGTGGACTAAGTTAATGTTTTGTAATTTGTTGAGAAAGTCAGTAGTGCCTCTAATATAACTAGGTATGTCAGGCAATAAATGTTTTAGCATATTGTCTATGTACCCAGATATAAGTTCTGTGAGGGTACCAATGCCTGATATTATGGGTCTGACAGGTGGTATGATTTTAAGGGCTTTTGAAGTTTTATAGATCTCTTCATTATTTGATTGTTTAGTATGATGCGGGTTGGATGAAGAGGTTCTAGGATGTTTTGCTGAAATGATTTTGGGGAGTTTATGTAGTTTTGAGATAGTGTAGAGTGTTGCTGTTTTGAGGTTCTCAGGAATAAGAGATTTTATTTTATTTTTTATGTTGTGATTCAGGTTCTGAATGAGAAGTGATAACTCTGTTTTGTATGTGCTAGTCGGATCTAGAGGTAAGGGTACATAGAATCTGTTATTTTGAAGTTATGATTTTGCTTCTTTAATATAGTCGTTAGTGTCTAAGATGGTTATAGCTTCGCCCTTATCGGCTGGTACGATAATTATGTTTCGGTTGTTTTTAAGTGTATAGAGGGCTTGGTGTTCTACTTTAGATAAGTTGTGTTTTTTTGTTTGGTGTCCTTTGTTTTTTAAGAAGTTATCTATGTGTTGTCTGGCAACGTCAAATTTTAAAATCATTTGTTTCTGATGAAGGACAGAGGGCGGTCTGAAATCTAAAATATAATAATAGAAATAAACAAATACTGTCAAAAAACACATTTTTAAACTCACAACTTTTTAATAGTTTTACCTATATATATATATATATATATATATATATATATCACTGTAATTTTGAATATCACAGTTTCATTACATCCATTGTTACCAGAATGGCTACTACAATTTTAAAATAGACGCTGAATTATTATTTATAAAACCAAAATACCTTAAGCCATTGGCCATGCCGAAGGCCAATATCTAGCATTCACTATTGAAGAGAAAGTCATTATTTGATTCATTACATATGCAGCACATTACGACTAAGCCAGAAAAGTTTTGTTTTCCCTTTTTCAGAACTAGTACATTCTCTGACAAGGAACGCATTCTCTTTAATAAGACTTTTTGAATGTGTAGGTCAGTGAGGTATATTATTTAGTACATGTATATAAAAGAGGGACCATTATTTCAAAAACAAAATATTCGAGATAATATTCTTTGAAGAAAAAAATAATAGCAGAAGTCTATTCATTTTTATACATTGTGTATTTCTTGTTGTTCAGTGGTTACAAATATTAATAGCCTGCGTTTAAAAACTTTTATTACATTTTGCATATTTTCTAATCGACGTGTGTTAATGCTTTACATGAGTGTTTTATATTTTTCATTAAATGTCCACTACCATTTCTGCTCTTTAATCAAAGTTCCAATAGTCAAGGTGAAATAAGTTTACTTAGATATTTTAATGGAATCTTTATCTGTTCTACATATTTGGCCTAAACAATTTTCGAAGGAGAAAAATGATACTGCTAGTACAAGAATATTTCATCATTTAAAGGCGATGATGAGATTTTTCTTTATACAAAATGGACAAAATCTTAAGGTAAATAATTCTGGTTTAACGGATTTCTGTTAAGAGTATTGTGTTAAATAACCAAAAGAACAAACAAGATTCTCTCTCTCTCTCTCTCTCTCTCTCTCTATATATATATATATATATATATATATATATATATTGAGAGAGAGAGAGAGAGAGAGAGAGAGAGAGAGAGAGATTTTAGTATTTATTTTGGGTATTTACCAGAATATTATGCTCTCATTACGATTGAGCTCGCTAGAGAAGAATATTTTAAAAACAGTTTCCACTTCTGCGATATATGGATTACACTGAAGAAATGAATAGACTGCTTATATACAATTTCCCTTATTCAATTCCATGTGCCTATGGCTTACGGGGGTTGCGAGTCCGACTGACACCAAATCGATCGAGTTTTGATCACCGCCAAAAGCAAGTGGATTTGTCTGGCCACGCTGATGACTAATATATATATATATATATATATATATATATGTCTGTGTGTGTGAGTGTGTGAGTGTGTGTGTGTGTGTGTGTGTGTGAGAGAGAGAGAGAGAGGCTTAATTTGATAATTACTATATTTATAGGGGAATATGAAAATTATCAAAGATTTTCTCATGTAGGCATAAAGTGTGTCAAAGCTAGGATTATTATATCGACGCTCTAAAACGGCAAACTTTTTATTCTTGATACACCACATTCTGCCCCCAAATAATACACATTGTTAAAGTTCACTAAAATAAATTTCTCTAAAAATTTACGTCACATTTATATTAAACCAATGAACAGTTGTATTAAAAATTGGTCAATATTATTTTGATGAACAATTAAACTTACCATACACTAAATGTTTCCGATGTTGTACTCTCAACAACCAAAAGCGTCTTTCTTCCACATCGTTAAAGATTTTGAATTTTGAGAGAAACATTTTCTGAAACCCGCAGTAGAAGATTAAAGTAATGTTGATTTGTATAGTTTCCTATCAGCTAACACTCACTAGTTTTAATCTCATTGGCTTAGTTGTCAGGCTTAACCTGTTTTCAACACTACCAGACGGTAAGACTGAATTCACAGTATTCAGTAATCAGCTATAAGAAAATATTTAACCATCTCGGACATCTTTTCACTCTTTGTCTCAACTTGCCTCTTTTCTACTTTTTTTTTAAAAAACTGGAATATTTAATCTCATTTCTTCACACATATGGTGGAATAGATTTACTGTCCTCAGTCAGGCGTTTGAACATTTTTTTTTACACCAAAGTTGATCTTTGGTATTAATTTTCCTATGGGATCTAATGAGAACAATCAGTTCATGAGATCTGCGCGTATTTTAATCAATCGATATGTTTTGTGTTCTCTACTAATAATGTTCTGTCATAAATCTGCTTTTTTTTATGACAATTGTCGTTGTAAATTTCCTGTTAATTATATGAAAATATAGATTGTTTTATATATGTATAACAGAAATATTTTATTTTTCAAACATAGTCAACACATTATGGCTAAGTTCATAGTTGACATTACTGAGTATTGCCTTTTATATTTTTATTAATAATACATCTATTATTTTAAAATGTTTGCATATAGAAGTTCTATGATATTTTTTTATCAACGTGTATATTGCGGGTGTGGTTTGGTACGTTTCCTTGTGAATTTAAATGAAACGTAATAAAGCTATATTCAAAGTGATGTAACGTATATGATATTGTTAAATATATGGTAGCATATCCAATAAATTTACAAACTTAGATTGATCAAGAACACATTATTTAAAGGACATGTGAATTCGTAAATAATATTGATACTATGTAATTTAGATTTTGCTGCTTAATTTTTATTTTGAAAGTGAGAGTAGCGGTATAAATTTTGGTTAATAGATAATTAATTAAATTTTCTTGTTTGTGTCATTTTATTCTCTACATAAATACATAAAACAAACTATTAAATAACTTTTCACTGATATTTCAATAAAATTAATGTTCATATACAAAAGATAGTAAGTTACTCAATGTATTGTTCATCGACATCCATGAATTTTTTTTCACTATTTTTTTGTTAGCATTTGAATTCCACGTCGGAAACACAACACATCTTTAAGACTAAACACGACAAAATCTATTCTTGGTATCTTCATAAGAATTAAAGTGGCGCTCAGACATACCATCTATCATCGATCGGAATAAGTGATAATCAGACAGGACAATGTCTGGTAAATAGGGCGGGTAGGGTAGTATTTAAGCGCTTCAAAGTAAGTTTTCCCCCGTTTTGCCTCATGAGTCCAAGCGTCGTATGTTATACAATCAATTTTTTTGTTTTTACTCGTATAGAGGTCGTTTTTTCTGCAATACTTGGCTCTAACACAACAATTGTAAACAATGCATATCTCCCGTGATAATTTCGTTGAAATTGAGGAGCTCATAATAAACTATACACACCTGATCCCAACAAAGGCAGAGCAGAAGATTCGAAGCCTGGATATTGAGCTTGGCGCCGATGTTGATGCATAGCCAGGATTAACCCACAATCCTCTTCCCTTAGATTTATCGTATTGTATCCACATTCTATCGTCCGTCACGATAGGATGCAAAAATACTTTAATTTTCTGCATTTAAAGCAGTTGTTCCAACGCCTCTCCGCGTCAACTTGTTCGGTAACCAATGTCCTTGCATTTGAATTAATCCTAATGTTTGCAAAATGTTTTGTGATCAACTCCTAATGGTTCTGCAATTTCAACTTGCGCCGGTTATCAGTTTTTAATAAAGAAATGCATCTAATTCTATATCTTCAACATTTTCGTTCAGCGAAAGAGTTTTATGTTTTCAACAGGAACATCATAAGTTTTTAAGCATCTAAACCAATGTGTGCATGTTGTTTCTAACGGAACATATTTATCGAAAGACAAAATAAGTATTCATTGCGCTTTCTCTCCAGATTAATCTATATATAAAAGGTAAAATATTTGTTTATCCATCTATCTATCTATCTATCTATCTATCTATCTATCTATCTGTCTATCTATCTATCTATCTATCTATCTATCTATCTATCTATCTATCTGTATGTCCTTTATCCACAATTTTTATCCGATTTGCAACAAACTTCACACAAATATTCTTTAGGCTTTCGGTCAGGTCATGTGCTACGTATTTTTTCAGATTTCCCGCGATATTGGAAATTGATAACACAATATCCGGTCAGGTTAATCAAGATCAAGTTTTCAGCACTTTTATCGTGGTCCTTGCTACAAAATTTTCTCAAACCTGGAAAAATTACAGATTTTAGTCTCAAACATAGATAGACCCTCTCAGACGAAACATTTTCTCCTATAACGGAAATAGATACCCTGGTATTCTATCGAATCGGAGAAAAAACGGATATTCAGCCATGAATATGGTATATTTTCTGTAATTATTCTCAAAATGTGACTTACATCCATTCATTTTTTTCAGTATACGATTTTGTTTTGAATGAAAACAATTATTGCTTTTTAGTCATTTGTGCCAACTTCCAAAGTGCCTGAGCTCCAGGACCATCGATTAATTTTAAAACTTTCATTTCACCCGAACAACGCCGGACTATACTGCTAGTTTTGGATATAGTAGTACAGAAAATTCCTCGTAAACGCACTTTTTGGCACAAAATCTGGCATATTTAACGCTATGAAAAACTTACGTTGTTTGGACTTCGGCGAAGGAACATATACTGAATATCAATTTTGTTTATATTATTTATTTATATACGCGTTATCATGTGAAACTAGAAATTTCTGGGAAAGCCATCTGTTGGAAAACAGCGAGAACATATTCTTGGTACTAATACAATTTTCATTTGAAATTAAAATAAAATTCTTACATGAAAATGGCTAAATATATAATCGAAAGAGCTTTTATAAATAAAGCATTCTGAAAACTTATCACATGAAAAATTACAAAACAATACAATTTTCACAAAATCGTGTCTCTCTTTTATCATGAATTGAACACGCACAAACGGCCATATATATATATATATATATATATATATATATATATATATATATAATAAACTGTTATAGATCAGATATATATTAGATTTAATTCAGACCATCAAATAATTGTATTACAAAATGCTTAACACATGAAGAGAAATTAAGCTTTAACATCTAGAGAATTCAGATAATTTATATATGTGTACAAATTAACTGACGAAACAGAAAATGTCGTAACCATGATAGCATAATCAACAGATCTCAAAAGCTTATATATATACATATATATATATATATATATATATATATATATATATATAGCCACACACGCACACACACACACACATAAACATATATATATATATATATATATATATATATATATATATAGATGATGTGCTTTTCCTGTTTGTTTATATTTTTCATGTAGTAAAAATGGTGTGTTTATATATATATATATATATATATATATATATATATATATATATATACACGTCTCTATGAATGTATATTTAATGCTGTTGACACTTAATAATTAATTTATATAAAACACTTGCCTAAAATTATTTCAAACTTTAAAATATTGTGTATGGAATTTTAATAAAACTTTTTTCTAATTTAGATTTTTAATTAAATTTAAATTTTTATATTTACATACTTCAAATCTAAATCAAGCAATCATTTTCTTAACTGGTATTTTTACAAATACGAAATATTGAAGATTATTGTATTTCACTCAAGAAGAAACATCTTATAATGAAATGTTTTATATATCACATAGTTCAATGTTATATTAAAGAGTGATGTCAAAATGTAAAAATATGCTGGCGTATGTTGATTACAGTAATAGACTCACACTAAAAATATCTTACATTTAAATCAAGTACACTAAATTTAATGACATACATTAAGACGACGGCACACTTATTTTTGTATGTATGCAATAATTTTATCGGAAAAAAGATATTGTAAGAAATTTATAAGTGAATATAAAGAGCGCTTCCTTGAATCACTGTAATGCTTTAATAATTACATATTGGTGGGGAAAAATTGAGGTCGCTGCTTATTCTTGGAAAGTAAACTACCGAATCTGGCAACACCGCATGTCATTATGTACCTCAGCGATTTAATTTTTAGCGCATATATATATATATATATATATATATATATATATATATAAAGAAAACTACCGAATCTGGCAACACTGCATGTCATAATGTACCTCAGCGATATAATGTTTAGCGTATGACATGCAGTGTTGCAAGATTCGGTAGTTAATAATGTAATTATTAAAGAATTACAATTATATATATATATATATATATATATATATATATATATATATATATATATATATATAAGTGAGTGTCTGTCTGTGTGTGAATAATGTAAACAATTGATCATGTAACTGAAATGAATCCGTTAAGAGAGAGGACATCTTTAGAGTGCCTTTAAAAAAATGTTGAAGACGGAATGATTCTGCTCAGATAAGTGAAAAATCTATCCGCATTAATCCTATTAAAGCTCTTTATATCAAGAACGTTAAGTCAAATAACTCTCTAATAAAATATACTTTTTATCAGTAAATCACTGAGAAAACGAATATATTTGCACTAAGTATCATCACAACTTAGCACTCTGTGTTCGTGTGTGTGTGTGTGTGTGTGTGTGTGTGTGAGAGAGAGAGAGAGAGAGAGAAAGAGAGAGATTGTCCAATGATAAACTACTGATCACGAGTCAACAGTTAAGCTTGTCTACAGATGTTTTGTCTGATGCTGAGTTATAAACATTTAATTTTTTAAACTACAGCTGCATCTCTTATTTTTGTGAGGTGAGTGGTTTATACTAAACAGTGAATATTTAGGATGAAAAGAAGAACAAATTACAAACTTATTTCATAAAATAATATTTGTTGTGCCGATATATGACTCAAGGGAGACGAAAAAATGAATATTATGAAGGCATAGATAGAAACAAGTTTTCCCTAGACTTAAAAAGACAAATGTAATTGGTTGCAAAACATTTCCTCAAGATGTATTCGGTCACACTTCTGGAGGAGTATTAGGCATTTTGAACAAAACACAAAAATAATGACAACTATCTGCGGGCGTTAACATGCCAGTGCGGCCTTAGATTTGAATCTTAGAGCTGGTAAAACTATGAAATGTAATTCCTCTGAACATCTGCTATAGTAATAGCATTATAACTCTGAGTGGTTAGCAACATATTATCTGTGAAATATGTGTTGTAAGTAGAGAACCATTAATCATCGCGGAATCGCTGGAGAACTCGGTCGAGGGTGGAATGTGAGCAGTGGGTAGGACCAGACCCAATATTACAGAAGTAGTCCATTCTTTTTCGGATCAGCAGTTTGTAAAATAGAGTATTGCATTAGAAGTTAATTATTTTTACGTCGTTTCAAGGACACAAAAATTCATTCATCATGCTTACTATTTTAGGTCAGGAGTAAACTTTATAAAAATAGGCATTGAACGCAAGTAATGTCTTAGAGGTTATAGCCAGCTATTATTACTGATGACGATTTAAAATATGCACGGAATTGATAAAAACATACTAGTTTTACTAGCCATTCTTTTGTCTATTTACATAAGACATTAGAGTGAGAGAAATAATCAACTACAACGTATCGGTCATCTAGATATTTTGAGATATATACATCTGGTATCCTATTTAGATATAATCATTAAAAGATCTGTTAATTATATTTGAAAATTCATTTATATTAATCGAAAAGTGGATATCATCGAGGAGAGAGCCTAGGGTGTTGCTAGTATTGATCCTATGTGCCTCAAATGAATAGCCCTTAGCAACAACATTTGTTTACATGAGAGGAAGAGGACTATCTCAGAGATACCTAGCATGCTTTTGCAGCAATACTGTGCGTGACAAGTTGTTGAATTCCTTCGAGTTATCTAGATTAGCAACCTCGGGACTTTCTTTATTATAACGCACATGTTTTCAGAAGTATATGCTTTGCTATCACGTCAATATGATTACAAAAAACTGATAAAAATATCTGGTGAGTTCCTATAGAAACGGAGCTGAAATACGCAGAGTGAAGGGGCCTGGGAAAAATTGACATTGAACACTGTCGTGCATAAACAATGAGTTAAAACGTTTGTTTTTTCCATGGCAGGGCTTGTAAATATAACAGGGCTTAATATGTTTGTCTAAATACACAAAGATAATACACGCGTAATTATATATTGGGTAGCAGCTTTTGATAAAACACAAGATCTACATTCATGAGATTTTCACATCTTGCGATATTTTCATCTTCTAAAACAAAACCCAGATAAAAAGAATATATTTAAGAACTCCATAATCTAACAGATTGCGACGAGGTATGATCAGACTACCCGAAAAAAGGGGTTTCAAGAATGTTTCTAAAAAACGAAAAATGATGCTGGATAAATTGTTTAATTTCCAAAGGAGTGTACTTCGAAGGAGATTAAATTCCGAATCGATATCTTTTGTAGTGTTCTTTTTATGGCAGTCGTCAGGAAAGTTGTGGCTCAGATATTGCATATTAGTTATTAGATCAAAAATATTTCAAGCATTTTCCTATGCGAAGTGTTTAAGAAATTAGACTGTAATCCTCAGAATATTTTTGGATAGTCACTAAAAGAAATGATTGCATAAATATCGACGACACCCTTATATATATACAATTTTCAGCATTTCTAAAATATACACTTCATCAATTTTCTGATACTTGTTTGTTTGATAGTCATTACGTGGGTTATCAGTGTATTTTATTTGCGTCACAGTTTTTAATAAAACATTTATTTAATAATCGTGTCCCCCCAAGCAAGGCATTTACTGCCACTGTTCTGCAGGGGGTTACATAGGAGGAATTTTTGAGAATAAATGAGAGGTTGCAGGGGGTGTCAGGAAGAGAGTATGAGAAGGAAGAGAATACTGATGATAGTGGGGTGGATGAAGAAAGAGCATTAACTAAGAATTAGTTAGTGAGACAGGAGATGACTATTGACTTTACATTTAAATTCTTGGAGATTATAGCTGTCGGAAAAGCAAGTATGCAGAAGGGAATTCCACAGACGGGAAGTGCGAGAAAAGAAGCTACTAGAGCAAAATTTCCGTATACAATTTATTGTTTTCACAGTAAAAGCGTGGGACCTAGTTGCTAATCTTGTGACTCGGGGAAATTCATAGGAGGTACCAGTGAGCTAAGTTCATCGGAGTAGTAGCAGTGAAAATATTTGTACACTAGACACTGGGAAGCCACACTGCGTCGTTGAGAAAGCGACTGTATCCTAGCTGCCAAGTCGGGATCGATCAGATTACAGGTTATTCGTTGGATTTGGTCGTGGACACCTAAGTGAATTTTGTTTATAATTTAATTTACATTATGTCTATTCTCTTTTGGGTATTATTCTTTTAGTTGTAGATTTTCCGACTACAAGATGGCTGTCATAGGCACGCTTCTTTGCAAGATTAAAAAAAATCCCTCCTATTTCTGAAGGCAGATGAAAATGAATGTCGAAATTTTTTATTTTTTCATTTTCTTTGAATCGCCTTGCTTTCTTTAGAAAATAGTTACCTGGTTTATATTGCTTTCTGTAATTTTTATATGTCCCTTCAGACAGGTGGCCACTTCGATATAGAGAGCGCAGATTTTTGCGCTATTCATCCTTTATCTTGTTTTAGATGAAAATAGAAGAATTCGTCTTTTCTCAAGGGCATTAATACACAGTGTAGACAATATATTCCCTTGGGTTTTAAACTTAGTTCGCCGATTTTAATTTCACGTTCTATGCACACGCTGAAACACTTAAAAGCTATATTGTACATGAAATCAAAAATAATCTGATCAAAACCAATTCTAATAAGTGATATGATGTGAGTGTTTGAACAGAAAGGAAACAATAAATTTCAAGGTAAGAATATAATTTTCCACAAATTTTACGGTAAAGATATATTATTCATTTCAATGTTCACTACCGGTCATAATTATTAGGCCACCCTACCTTTTTAAAAGAAATGGTGTATTTCATACTATTTAAGTATTTATTGCCAAGTGGATGATTCTAAATGAAAAAATGAATTGTTCTGTGTTAATACTGCATAGTGACAATTGCATCAAATGAACTGTTCTGATGTGCAGCCCTTATGCTTTCTTCCCAATTCTAGTCTCGTCTTCATTTTGACCGGTCGAAGCAAAGTCTTCTTTTCTGCTTTGTAAAGTAATAATAACAAAAGAAACATTCTATTTTCATTTGGAACGATCCACTTCGGCTATAAATGCTTAAGATAGTATGAAATACATCGTTTTACTTAATCTGGGGTGGATTTATAATTATGGCAGGTAGTGTAATGAAAAACTACTAATAAATTTTAAGGTAAGGAAATTATTATTTATTATCAAAAAGGTATTTTAAATTGCACGTTTTTATAGTCAGAAGTAATGCATTCGTCCTCTAGAATGAGTACAAACTTTTGTTTAACAATTAGTTACCCAACAAGGCTGCGCGTCTTTTTGTTAAGAAGAACTACAAAACAATGTATCATGCTTCTTTGGTTTTGTTGTTATTAACTCCATTTCTATAAGCTTTCTCTTTTCCAATCTTTTCCCTCCTACGTAGCACCCTGCGCTTCAGTGGCGTTATCGCCTTGCTCGGGGTGATATGATTAAAAAGAAAAATATGTATGCCCATTTATTTTTCCTATATCGTGAACAGTGGTTTACACAGCGAGTTAAGACGTCCCATGCTTTCAAGGAGTAAATGCTGTCAAGAAAATCTCCCCTTGAGAACAACTGAATATATGCCTTTGCTACTTTATATATCAACGAATATTCAGTCAATTAATGGGAGAAAGCAATCTAAGCTAGTCTCATATGATACATGTCTGTCACGTTGTCTAGACATTTAATATCTGTTCATATCAAAATCTCAACAGTGACATGTATTTATCATTATGGTTTTTTATAAATATTCGATTCTATTTTCAAATATTCTCAGTATCTGTATTATTAATTGGTAATATTACAGCTTTTATTTTATATTATTTGACGTAATTTTTGAAAAAAATAATACATTTATAAAATAAGACGTTTTAATGAAATAAAATGATTATTTCATTTTATATTGAAAAAATACCATTCTTGATTCATAACTAGATCTCCTTTTCAGATTTTATATAGAGTGAAACATTTTATCGTATGACTGCCGAAATGTTAAGGTTGGTTAGTACCTAGATTAGTAATTGCTTGCGAATGTCAGGTCATATAATTTTTTATGTGTAAGTAGATTAATGGATGACAGATCAAATTTCAAAATCACAGTGCTTAGCTAAAATTTCAATCGTGTTCTATTTTATATTCACTTACGTAAAATGATCCTTGAAGACGATGCGAATATTCATCACAGTAATAAATCCTTGCAAAAGAAAAAAAGATAAAAAAACGAAAAGCGGAATGAATTAAATAAAAAGAAAAACTCTTAAAACATTTGAAAACAAAGCAAGTTTCAGTTCTATCATTGCCGTTTATTTCTCTCAGTTAATTTATTTATGTTTTTATCATCTGATTAAAAATACGTTTATGTTGAGGTTGTGAATTTTGGACCAGAGAATATCGGCTCGGAACGAGAACTCGAAACCCAGTTCGAATTGCAGTTGAATTACTTGCATTCACTTACGCGCATATAACCTTGAGAAAGGTATTAATCCGTCTCTTCCCTCCAGTTATGGTTTAAATAACACGGCAGATTGTGTTCTCTAGCCTTATCTGGCAACCAGTCTAACGCAGAAAATAATAGTAAAATAGATAATCTTTTGCCCAGTCAATAATGTCTCTTTCGAGACATGATCGCCCAATCGCCTATCACATATAGCACTTAACTGACTGTATGTTGATGCATATTTAGATATAAAGGATCAAGTAGTGCCCATGAAATTTGCTGATATATTCTTACGATAATTTCTTTTAAAAAATGAAGAATTACTGTTTTTATTTTATTTAGTTTTTTATTCAATGTTTTTTTCAATTTTTTAATATTTCACCTACAGCAATGCAGGACTGCCACTGGGTCTCCGAGATTATAGAGAGATAAAAATAGGATTATAGGAAGATAGGGTACAGGACATCATATAAATAAAAATTTCATGTAAAGATCTCAATACTACAAAGACCGAGCATATTATACCGATTATAATTTTCCGGTTTATGTCCAACCGTTTAGGATTTCTAATCATGTATTGTCCATAATTAAACGTTTTGCGGTTTAGGCAATTTTCACCACGATTGTGATCTAGAATGCAATATCCTTAACGTAAAATCATTGCTATAATCACCGTTATTAAGAAAGTAAAACTAACAAATATAAAAACGCCCGAACATGTAATATTACTTTAACGCACGCACGAACACACACACGCACACACTATATATATATATATATATATATATATATATATATATATATATATATATATATATATATATATCATCGCCATACATCTTCAAATGCTACCTCTGGATATGTAATCAGTGTTGTTGCTCTCAAGTCATCAGATGTTTCGGGTCTAGACAACATACCCCTTCGTTTGGTGACCCAGTCATAATGTGATCAGCATGCGGTATACATCTAGAGGCATAAAGCAACGCTAAGGAAAACCTGTTATTTATTCTAGCGGCGAAGTTCAATTGATAGTCAGATGACCACTCTTTGCTATTTTTATCGGTCAAAAGACCACCAAAATGTAGAAAAGGTAGAATCTGTCATTCGTGTATTTACTTTCGTACTTTATTTTTCCCTCTTCTCCCTTTAAAATATCAATCTAAAAACCAAACTTCAAGGTGAACGTCCCGCCCCACAAAAAAGAAATATATATGTGGATGACTAATATATATATATATATATATATATATATATATATATATATATGAGAGTTTATCCTAATCTTGACGGAGGTGAAAATTTCACTGGGGAACACTTTTTCGGTAACCTTGATTTGCATTCGATAATTGAACTGATTCTGAAGGAGTTTTAGGCGCTGATTTCAAAGCTGAAATTAGTTTTTCTCTAGAAGCTCAAGTTTGTATGCGAGGTTATACGAGGTTAATGAAATTGTACAAAAGTGAACTTGCGTAAAACATGTATAAATATTATCACGTCCCTATATGTAGATAGCTTCTAATATTTTGATCTTTCGTATTTTGTTTCAGATCAAACATGGTTTCGAAAAATAGATATCATTGCAAAAACACACTCGATCTTTCGAGACGTAACATATCCTCGTTCGTCAAGCGTGCCTGCAAAGCATATTTTAAAGTTCATCTTTGTGATCAAGACAAGCAATGAGCTTCTCAGGTCGTGTGAAGAAATGTTTCGAAAGTGGACTAAAGGAAAACGCAAAGGGTTGCCTTTTGTAGTTCTAATGATTTGACGCTAACCCACCAACCATGTAACTGTTATTTCTGCATATTAAACATAACGGGTGTTGGCAGGAAAAATCGACAAAAGATTACATATCCGAACATTCCCTCAGCTATTCCGCACTCTGAAAAAGATTCTGTTCTAGTTTTCGAAGGCGTTCCTTCATTGAACGATAAAGACATTGGACATGATAAAAGCGAACAGCACAGTTGAGACAGTGAATTGTCAGAAAGGGGTTCACAATCGGATAACTGTTCTTCAGACACTGAACCTTTCTCCTTCCGCAAGCCACTTCCCCAGCTTAAAATGAATGATTTATTGCGTGATTAAGGACTTTGAAAAAAAAGCAGCAGAGCATTTGGCATCAAGATTACAACGCAGAAATCTTGTTGATCACTCTGTTAAAGTATCATATTTCAGAAACCGTGGCCAGCTTTTTGTGACCTTCTTTTCAGAAGACAGACAATTCTTTTACTGCCATGACATCCCAGGGCTTCTCAAAAACTGTGTGTACCTTACTATAGTCCTGCTAAATATATACTCTTTTTAGACAGTTCAAAACGCAGTGTTTTTTTTTTGTACACAATGGCAATGTTTATGGAACACTAACTGTCGGTTACTGCAGGGATGATATGAGAATGGTCATGGACTTGTTAAAGTATCATGAACACAAATTGATCATAGATCTCAGGCATTTAATTAACCCGCAACAGGTTGCCAATATCTCGCCGTGGCTAGAATAAAAGGCTATAAAACCCAAAATGTCTTGTTATTTAACCCATAACTGGAGAGAGGTGACGGATTAATATCTTTGCAAAGAATATTAGCGCGTAAGTACTACAGGAAATTCAACTGGAATTCGAACTCGGCTCCATGATTTTCTCGTTCTGAGACAAATATCCACTGAATCTCAGCGCACATCCATCAAGAAAGCTTAAAGTGCCTGGTATTCCCAATCGGTCACGCAAATAAGTACTGACGAAGCTCAAAATTTCTTAACTTTGATGATCGGACGAGTACCAGTACACACACGCGCGTGCGCGCGCACGCACACACACACACACACACACACACACATATATATATATATATATATATATATATATATATATATATAATATTAATTTTTCAGAGTAAAACTTTCTTCTTCCAAATAGAATGTTTATTAAATTGGAGGTTGTTAGTAGTAGTGTACATGATACGGCAAGTCTGCTCCGGGGATGGTATCCAATGATTCTAGTTAGACTGCTCATAAACATTTTGGCAGAATTTCCTACTCATATGTAAACAACCCTCATAAGATGTAACTCCTATTATGCTAGTAGGTATACTAAAATTTAAATATATATCTACTATTCCATATAAGAATTTCATTTGAGAAATTTACGGAAAGTATTTATATTGTGTTGCCCGGAAAGTTCATGCCTGTTTTAAAGGGAAATTAAAACAGACACACACAGAAAAAAATAATGTCATTAAATATTTATTCAACTAAATATGAACCATGTTGTTGCAGATCATTTCTTCCTTTTTCATTCAATTGAAAGATTCCGTCATTCCAGAATTTCGGTGGCATCTCGGCAAAAACTCATTCAGTTGTGTTTTATGTCATCTGAATCTTTAGTACTGGTATTTCTTTTTGGAAAGGACCTGTATAAATGTGAATCTGAATGACAATGGTGAATATTGCGTGTAAGGTAAAATATCATAAAATACCAAGAACAATTTTTGGCTACTTAGTAAATAAACGTGATTCTGCCACCATCCTGAGAAAAATACATATTTCCTGGTTGTCAATTTTGGGTGTGTTCTTGAATTATTGCCTTTAATTCGCCCAACTGCGATGAATACATTTCAGTATCAACTGACGGTATACTTAGTTGAAACGCATAAAAGAAAATTCCTTTTCACTCCCACCAGATCCACATTGTAACGTTCTTAAGATGAAGACATGTTTTTGGAGTGCCTAAAGTTGGCTCATGTCTTTTACTCAAGGATCTGTAAACGATCTATTTCTCATCAACTGTCATAATTTGCTGAGAAAAGGCTGTATCTTTTATTGCATTTATGAAGAAAATCGTCTATAAAAACACGATTTAATCTTTTTTTTTTTCATTAAGATTATGTGCTACCCATTTATTGTTGCCATTTGGCTATCTATATTATATAAATATTAATACTATTAATATTAATACCTATTAATGTTAGCTATAATTTCACAGTAAAGTGCTCAAGATTAGTGGATTCTGTAAAGATAGTTTTTGCTAATTCTTCTTTTGTGCAAGGCGAGTTTATCTCTATAAATGTTTTGATTTGAACGTCATTTGAAGTGTAGGGGTCTGTCTGAGCGTTCTCTCTCAATAAATTTAGTGATGGTTTTCTGTACAATGTTGTCAGAGTAATCACTTTCATCGTACGCAGTATTTATCTATGTTTTTTGTTTGCGGTGCGTTTTTGCCTTTGCGTCAAGAAAAAACTGCAACGTTCTAAAAGTCACGCTATATTTTTTCTTAGGTTTGCAAAATTGGCACTAATTAAATACGTTCAAGATTTCTACTTCACAATGCGTTAAAGGCTTTTCTACTCAGAACGATAACATTTATTTTATCAATAGCTAAATTTGACGGGTTCTAACATGCTAGAACATGAAAGATTAAAATCGGAAGTAACTTTCCGGACTAGCCAAAATTATAGAAATATATCAAAAGACAGGAAGATTTTGGTATGTACTACGGTACTCTGAGCAAAAAAAAGTTTAATAAACTTCAGTGCATTTTAACATTATATAAACATGCACTTCAATAACTTCATACGATATATTAATATATTCTAAAATGCTTTCCCTAGGAGAGTTAAACGCACTGACGTTGAATTCCAAAACACCAATCTAGTACATCATGACGAATGTGATAAGAAAGGTAAATCAGAACATCATTTATAAAAAAAATGTTGCACCTAAGACCATTAAATTACGAACTTCCTTATCGCTTCAAGAATAAATACATGCCATTCATTTTGACGGTTTATGTTTTCTAAACTCTTTATACTTTGATTGCAAAATCATATTTGAACTTTTTATCTTTCAGTTGTGCGATATGAAATAATAAAATCTGTCTCTATTTTGATATGACAATATAATGGAAGCAATAAATATTAATTTGTAAAAGACTATAGCCTTTACGTTGTACCGAAACTGACTTACACTGTCTGATTCAATGACCTAATTCACCCTTTCAGTTTGTTAGTACATATTATTTCATGTCAAATGATTTGGATAAATGACAACAAACCCAGGGAACTTAACCATGCTTTTAAGTCTAATGTGACTCCTCCTAGCACAACTAGACTTTTCGTAAGATTTGTGCAGACCTCGGTAGAATATTATATGTATTATTATTTGTTCGTCAAAAATTTTGCTTTTTTGTCGAGACTGATTGATAGTTCGTTATACTCTTTAATGCAACATTGTAAACGCCATTTATTTTATAAACACCAGCCATAGTATGCATCCAGATTATGAAAGCAAAGATTTATAAAGAACTGTGAAAGTATTGTTAGTGCACGATGTTGATATTATATGTTGGGCAGTGAAATGATATTTAATAAAATTCAAAATGTTTACACTGATTTTACACTTCGTAAGAAAATTTACAAACAGAATTCGTTTATCCAAAGAAAAGTAATTACTATGATATCGACCTTATAATTATTTATAATACTTATAATGTATTTATAATTTATTAGATTGATATAGCGCTTCGTAAGAACATCTTACCTCAAAATGAACTCATTTAGCCAAAGATAAATAATCCTTATAATACACAAACTTTAAAACTGAGTGTATTTTATAATGTTAAAAAAACGAAAGCCGCATTAAAAATTAATTAATCAGGAACGGGTAATGGAAATGGATTACTTCCTTACATAAGTAGTCACATTATTAGGGTCAAATGATATGATTATACAAAGGAAAAAATTTTCACAACATATTTATATTTTGACACACACATACGCACACACACATA
This sequence comes from Ascarosepion bandense, assembly GCA_037127315.1. Taxonomy (NCBI): domain Eukaryota; kingdom Metazoa; phylum Mollusca; class Cephalopoda; order Sepiida; family Sepiidae; genus Ascarosepion; species Ascarosepion bandense. The sequence goes on from JBBBDQ010000614.1 coordinate 3,145,264, forward strand.
TATATATAGTCAAAAACCTGCAAAGATGGACAAAGATAACCTTGCTTTTGAAAATGGCCTTCAATCTGTGATAAACTAGGCAAGAAATTGTTTGTAAACTTTAATGCTTCGAAAACGAAGCTGCTATACGGCATCCACCATAAACCTTTCCTCCAGCCCTCATTAACATGGACTTAGATAGTCTTCCCGAAAGCAATGCACTACGCTTCCCAGGCCTCATTCTGTCATCCAACGTAAATGGAACATTGAATCAATAGCTAAATCTACTGCTAGGAACTTTCGGTCACTGTGTCTGACCAGGGAGATTTTCTCGATTAGCCCATCATGCAAATCAACCATCCGCCTATGCATTCAGTTGTTGTCATATCTGGTTAGACGCCCCTTTAATTTATCTCTGAGATTTAGACAGGCTCCAGAATAGAATGTGCAATCTTATCAATCTCCATTCCAGCCACTTTCTCAACGACGGAATGTGGCTTCCCACTGTCGCTTCAACAAATATTTTCATGACACAGATCCGACGAGCTTAGCTCTCTGGTTTCTCCTCTACAAGAATTTATTCAATCAACCAGACAGGGAACAAGGTATCACCCTTTTACAGTAAGCACGACCAAATGCAGCTGCCATTTAAAAATCCTAGCTTCTTTTGTTGCACTTCTCGCTTGTAGAATTCCCTTCCGTATACATGCTTCCCTGATAGCTGCAATCTCCAAGGGTTTAAGTGCAACGTCAATAAACAACTTTTATCCTCTAAACTTCCATATTTCTCTCATCCTTTCCCCAAAACCAACTGAATTTAGTTCTTCCCCACTTTTTAGTCTACTCTCACGCAACACTCTTCACACCAGTATTTCTATCTTTCTCTTGCCCATTATCTGACACCACAATTAACCAATTCCTCTTCGGTTCCTGTTTGTCTTAAATCTCCTCTTCTATACCCGCTCTGCATGAGTTGCAGTACTGCCTTTCTTGGTGCGAAAGAATTACAATTATATATATATATATATATATATATATATATTTGAAAATATTCTTCACAGCGCAGAATTTTATAATAGCAAGGAATAATAGGATTTTCGATGACATACTAAAAACTAAGACAAAGAAAACAACCGATTCCGCCCAGACCTTATCAAGTTTTTGAATTCTGGTATTTCTTAAAGCGTGATTATAAGATGAAATGATAATTGAGGGGAAAAATATATATTCAAGAAAAACTAGAGCCCAATCACACTGAGATCCAAAAGTTATTCTCTCTGCTTACAGAGAAAAGGCCTTCAGGATCTGATGTATATGGACTCTAGAACGTTTAGATGAAAGAGAGAGTGGGACCTTGATAAAATTGTAAAGTTTACACCAGACAATGCTACCACACAATTCCTGCTATTTATTTCATGCTGTGTAAATTGACGATCCGGAAGTATTCACAAGTTGGCTACTACTGTCGGCTGAGTCCAACATTCTGGGAAGTAAATTCTGTTTAACTCTTTGATCCAAACCCTGGGATGTTCTACTTATGTAGTTGCATCCGCAACTACACTGAAATTGGTACGATGGAGGAAATAATTTGCCATGTAAAAATATTACACGAACATTTGCAGAAAAATAACATTTACCGACAAACTGAGAAATTCGCCAACTTAAACCCCACCATCTGTTCCAATGTAAGGTAGTCGTAAGTAAATTGGACATTTTTAACTACTTGTGACTTAGGCTTATGAAAACTATTGATAACATTAGACATAACGGAATCCAAAATGTCCAAAGGATATCCACTTTTGGAAAGTGTCATCTTAATGAAGTCCATTTCACCGTGAAGAATGGAACTGGAACAAATTTTCAGAGCCCCTAAATCAAAGTTTTAATTAAATTCCCTTTACGTTCGCGTGGGCAAAGTGAATCCCAACGTATATATAATCCAGTAAAAGTATCCTTTCTAAATACTGAAGTCAAAAAGCCAGTATAGTTCTTATGTACAAGAACGTCCCAAAAGTAAAGACATCAATTTTATTCCTTCTCAACGGTAAATTGCAAGGACGGATGAACAGAATTTAAAAGAGTGAGGAAATTGTCGGCTTCTTCATCATTATTAAAAAGACAAAAATACCATCCACATATCGATGATACATCAAAAGACGAACATTGCAAGAAAAAATAAATGTTTCACAATAACCAACAAAAATATTAGCCAGTGATGTACCCAAAGGAGAATCCCTCGCAACCGCATCAATCTGTCGATAAACAACATCATTGAATCTGAATTCGACAGACGAAGTTGCGAAATTCAGCAAATCAACAAATACACTCTCTGAAAAATCTGGAGGAGATAAAGAGGAACAATACAACATATCACAACATATCTCTATTTCTCAAATAAAGGAAAGCACGTGAATAAAATACAAATGTCAAACGAACAATGAAACCACTATCTGGAGAATAATTTTGCATAGATTCCACAAATGTAAAAATCCAAAACTACTTAAGTGCAAAGTTACATGGTATAGCACTTTAAAGAGCCAAAGAGCGACCTCATGTTAAGATGACTCAATTATAGATAAAATGGGTCGTAATGGGACACAATTCTTATGGGCTTTGGTAACCAATAAAAACGCGGAAGAATAGACTCAGTGGGTCTAATTAACTCTGTTATATCAGATGTTAAAAATCTACTCTTAACCCACTTTAGTAGTTGTCTTTGAAATTTAGCTTCAATAGACTCAGTACTAATTTCACAAATTTAGATGTACCATTTAAAATATTAAGCATCTCAGATACATAATCTGAATGATTCAGTAACACTACACCGGCACCTTTTTCAGCTTTCCTATTCACAAGATTGGGATTCTTTCTTAAGTGTTTAACTATCCGGCGGTGTTGTTCACCCCATTTTGATTCTGTGTACGAAACAGTAGAACCTGCAAAAAAAATAAGCATATTAATTAAGTTTTTAAGTTTAAGAATAAGCATAATAATTATATATATATACTCACATACAGAGTTACATTAACGCTCACACAATATGGCTTGCACAATTTTATTTATTATATTCCAATAATTGTTATTTTGTGGAAATTTTTTTCTCAATCTGAGAAATAATAAAATTCGAACTAGGCAAAGTGTCTTACACAGTGGAACAATTGACCCGCGAAGAATAAATAGATTCTGTTATCCCTGTCAATAGTAACTTGGTGAAGACCGGAGGTTTTAAAGGCTAAAATGTGACCACAACAACAACAAATTTGAGGACAATAGTCCAAATATTACAAGTGTAAATAATTCAGACAAAATCTATCTAAGAATACAATCTGATCTTATGTGTATATCTATGCTGGCGATATATCGATATACAGTTCGTCTCTAAAAAAACGTTGCAGAGAACTTGGCAGAGAAAGTTTTCTCCGTCCTATCGGTTAAGTTGTGGAACAACTGGCTGGTCACATTCAACGCCTCGAAAACAAGTCTAAGGATTTTCCATCATCGGCACGCAGACCCACATATATTCTAGCATGGAGGCCTCGCAGAATAGACCCTTTTTAGGACGTAAACCACTAATGGAACACGTAAATTCAATCCATCGATAAAGACGCTGGAATGATGATCGGTTTTCGAAAACATTCTATTAAGTATCTGACAACTGCTGATATCCTTATATTTGCAAGGGTAATATCAGACAAAAAAAACAGCCATGTCTTTGACGAAGCTGGACAGTCTATTTACAGTCTCGATTTAGTGAAAAAGCTTCTCCACATCATTGTAGGCGACAACTTACTCTCCACCTTAAAATACCATCACGTTAATCTATTTCCATAGAAAATATCTGTACACACTAGATGTCTTAAAATGTGCGTCGTGGGGCACTAGACATCGGCTCGAAAAAATTGTACAGCAGAGTTCAAATTCCAGTTAAATACTTTGCAATTGCTTACGAGCAAATAACGTTGTAAAATTAATAAATCGTTTTTCCCTCTATCTATGGGTTTAAGAGCAGATTAAAATGTGTTGTTTAGCCGTGATTGACAGAATGTAATGGCAATCTACTGCTTGAAAATGTTTGTCAAGCGTGTTTCACGTATGGCAATTAATTGAATGGCATTCCTTAGTTTCAACAATTCTAATCTTCAAGACCAGGACCCGCCATACTGTTCACATTGTAACGAAACACCTTCATTCTCTTCAAATTCCATTGGTGAAATATAAGTTTACCTGGAGAGCTTCTATTTACAACTGGCTTTGTAGAACCCTTTACCAAATGTATGCTTCCCTGATCAGCAGATTCAACATCAATATGATTATTTGCCCATGTTTTCCAAGTGAAATTTTGGGGGATATGCTATTTGTTGATCGCGAGAAAGTGACGGTAACAGGTTTGAGATGAAGAATATCATCAAATAATAATTTGAACGTATCTCAAATTAAGGGAGTATTTCATGTATGATTTTATTTTAACTGTCTAATTGATAACTTTAGTATTTATTAGGTCACAATTTATTAGTAATCATTCTTTGTATTTGCCTGCTCATAAAACGGGAATGAAATAATGAAATATACATGCATCTGTATTGAAAAGAAGATAAATATATTATTTTATTGTGCTACTTTTTATTCAACGGCTATGATTCTGTTCATGAAATGCATTTATTTTACTTCCCATGCTGCTTTAATTTTATTATCTCATCGTCGTAAAACATATTTTTATAATTTTTTGTGGACAAATGAACCGTAATGTGCAAAACATGGATAGCTACGAAATTTTCAATTTTGAAACTCTTTCCATTTTTCGGAATATTGTCCTCATCTTTGTTGCTATTTGTACGACGTTTAGGATTATTTTAGGCGCCAGTAATTTCGAACGGAACCCTGAAATATATCATTCTCTGGTAGTAATAAGTTATCTCCCTCTAACAAGACTCTCAAAGTTACTTGCTCATTACTGCTGTAACCTAATATTGAACTCACAGCTCATTGGGTGAAGTACATTAGGACTAACCAACATCTATATCGACTGGGTCATGTGTCATTAACTGAGTTTATGGGACTTATAAACCTAATGTTCACTAACCAGATTTTACCAGATTTAATTTTGCATTTTTTACGTTAATGGGTTTCTCTCGTAGTCTTTGATATTAGTGGCTTTCTTATGTATTTCTTACTAGACCTCATATTGCATTTTTAAGGGAATTTTTTTTCATTTATTACATATTTGATGTGCCCGTTCCTGCAGTAATTTTCCCGGTGTTTAGGTGTTAAAATGATTGTTCTAATACATTTAAAGTAGTTACAATAATTTCCTCTCTACTAAAAATGAATTTGATAAAGATGCACTATAGTGCACTTAAATAACAAATATAAAAAAAATTCAAAAGACACCGATGTTTGGATCTCTGATTTTAAGTCTGAAACTTTTTTCCGTCTCATTTCATTTTCCATTCAATTTCACTTGTGTCATTATAGACGTCGTTAACGTCTCTTGCAAATCTTTATCTGCTTGGCATCAAGTTAAGGAGAATTTCTGTAATCATCCTTACATGTTTAACGCTTACGTCCATTTTTTTTTGTTTGGGAAGAGAGAAATTTTTTTTACCGCATATGTTTTTTTTATCAATCTTTAGAAATGAAAGAATTCTATAAACGTTGCTAATTTGACATGATTTTATGATAGATACATTATAGCTTGCTGAAGGTTCTGTCCTTCGCATCGCATTTTTGTTTTAATGAATTGAATGATATTGAAGTGTGCTTTTGCATTATAATCTCTCAGTAGGAATTGGCGCCATTCAAGGCAAGCGTGTATGAAACTAACATGATATCAAAGAACATTCATTTCAGTGAACGTAATGGAGATCGTTTCATGCATTATCAGATACGACTTTACTGCATTGATTATAAAACGCTTACGACCACAACAGGATGAAAAACCCGTTCCCGTACCATCAGAGAATGAGAGCAAATTTGAGCTGGGTCAGTATCTGGATGGATAACCGCTAAAGAATATTAGGTGCTCCAAGCCTGCATGTGCGGTAGATGTAAGGAATAACGGCAGAGAATGTGAGATTGGCGAGCTGAGTTCTAATTACAGACCCGTTTGTTATATTCATTTATATGAAGATAACCTTGAGAAATTTATGTTTCCACTTTTTTTTTCATCAGCTATGGGTTACTTAGTAGGATTTGTAGCTATAAATCATCATTAAAATTATTGTTATGTGAAAAATATATCTTGGATTTAAGCAATATAATAAGAAATGGTTGGTAGGTCCTAAACAACAAACCAATTTCTCACTCTTTTTCTCTCATTTTCTCTGTCTCGATTTTATAAAAGAAAGAAAACTGATGTAATGTGCAAATGTAGCAAAAATATTTACTTCATATCTAAGCAATAATTAAAGAATAAATAAATAAATGAAATATAATATGAATTTAAAAACTAATTATAATAAAATTATTTTAAAATATAATTTTAAAAATAAAATCGCAAACATATTATCTATACACGTCTATACATGTGTGCGTGTACATGCACATGTACATACACACACACAACTACAAAAGAACAAGCATAACACCTTATAAATAATGCCACAATATATAACACCAAGACAAAAACATATAAAGTACTCAACATTAAATGAAAAATGAAACATTAGCATACAATATAAGCAAATATTGAATATACTACATATCTGTCAGTTAAGTGCAATACATGATACACGCTTAGACTATCATGTCTCGAAAGTGACATGACTGACAGGACAGAAAATTATCCCGCCGTAGGTTACCATTAATTATGCTTTAGACTGGTTATTTAACACATAACTGGAGAAAAGAGACGGATTAATACATTTCTCAATGTAATTTGCGCGTACGTGAAAGTAACTAATTCGATCTCGGCTAAAGATTTCCCGTTCCGAGGTGATGTTCACTGCACAACAACACATATCCTATATAACATATACTCTATTTAAATATGAAATATATGTTCGTGCGGGTGTGCTTGCGTGTGCGTGCGTGTACGGGTGTATATACTTGTTATACCTATTCATAAAGCAAAGAAAACACTCCATAAACCAAACCAGCTATAGTTAATACTCTAAATATACTCTAAATATCTTAAAATATAAATAGCTGTTAACAAAACTCAGACAAACTAACCTACAGCTTCTTTTCTTGCACTTCCTGCTGTGGCATTCCCTTTCGTATACTTGATTCCCTGACAGCTATAATCTCCATAAATTTAAATGCAATGTCATCTCTTATCTCGTTGACTCGCGTACTTTCCATGAAAACTATTGTATCATTTTGTTTTCCCTTCTCTACACTCATACAGATCTCTTCCCATAAGTGTTAGCATCCTTCTTTTATCCATATTCTGATACCCCCTGTAAACTGTTTTGCTTTCTCATCACTCATCTCTTATGTAACCCTCTGCGCACCAGTGGCAGTACTGCCTTGCTTGGTGGTGAAATGATTATAAAGAAAGTGTATATGTGACTGTTTACTTGCGTTTATATGTCTAGATATGTGGCCCTGTGTATGCCTATATACTTACAGTTATGAATGGGAGCGTGTGAGCATTTTTCAAGAATATAAACACAATAATATGACAAAAGTACAACCAATAATAAAAAAAAATTAATTATGAAAATATTACTGAAATTTATATTTAAGTTACCAGCAAACCAAATGAGAAAACGAAATAATAGTCAATTGAAGATGCATAAACAGACAACCGCACCGCCCTCACATTTGCATGGAACAGGCTTGCCTCCCAGAGAGTAAATCATACGCCTGATTGGCCTGACACTCTCAGCGGACCTCAAGTCGAATGACTACGTCGAATCCATTGCTAAACCCGCAGCTATGAAAGTCGGCTCTCTGTGCAGGACCCGGAAATTCTTTCCGCCTGAATATATCCTGCAATTATATAAATCCACCATCTGCCCGTGTATTGAGTACTGCTGCCACATCTGGTCGGGTTCCCCTTCTATTGATACCGACTTGGCTGACCGCCTGCAGTATCTCTCTCACCGGCGTGACGTGGCATCCCTGTGCCTCTTCTATAAATGCTACCATGGCTTCTGCTCTGACGAACTTAAATCACTGGTGCCCCCTAGATGTGAATTTGCACGAGATACTAGATTGGCAAATAGGTCCCACCATTTTACAGTGAAACCGATGAAATGTAACCGCAATTTCTACTCCAACAGCTTCTTTCCTCGCACTTCCCGCCTGTGGAATTCCCTACCGCATGCTTGCTTCCCCGACGGCTACAACCTCCAGGAGTTTAAATGTAAGGTCAATAGACACCGCCTAACACACCAACACATTCCCACTCTCTCCAACTCTCTCTCTATGTACATCCTAAGTCGTCTATCACCCTCCTTCTTACATTTCCTATACCCAATCTCTCTATCTAACCCCCTGCGCTATAGTGGCAGTGGAATGCCTTGCTTGGGGTGACACGATTAAGAAAAAAATAAAAACATTTATCATTGAAATATTAATTTCAATTATGTATATAAAAAAAACAAAATACAACTTTGTTAACCCGAAAAATTACTTGAAAATTTCTTTAAAAAAAAATTCTTTAAAAAAAAAAATTTCTTTAAAAAAAACAGAAATATATAGCAAAATCGTGCTGCGATTGAAGGAAAAGAATAAAATGAAAAATGAGGAAAAAATAAGTAATGAGTGTAAATTGAAAAAAATCCCCTCAAAACCGCAGAAAAGGATAAAATAATTATAACAACCTACACGTACGTGCATCACGATACACACACACACACGTATGTCCACAGACGTATGAATGGCCGTAGTCGTGCAAACACACACGAGAACCGAAAACATACGAAAATAAATAATTACAGCAATGTTAAGTGAGGAAAAAAGAAAAATCAAGTAATATTAGCAGTCCATGCCGGAGACACTACGAAGAGTAAACAGATAGGTCCGTCGACAAAACTCTAGAATAGGCATGCTAAAGGTAACATCAATCAGCTAAGTAACAATCTTATATATATATATATATATATATATATATATATATATATATATATATATAGACATTAATTTTAACACCCAATGTCCATTTATATTTACATTCGCTCTGTCTATGATAATGAGCTGTTTACGCAATATCGCATTTCTGAAAATGATATTTTATCATGTGTGTGTGTGTGGTTGTGTTCGAAACTACGTACATTTATCATAAAAAACTTTTCTGTTTTGGCACACATCTGCAAGTTTCTGCTTCCGAAAAATGAAGTCAGTTATTTGCTATACTTGAAATCCTGATATCTACTTGGGCAATCATTGTTTCTTTCGAGACGTGAGTGAGTAGGCTAAAAGTTTTTCACTCAGTAGGTTGTCATTACGTTCTGCGATCCAAACTTGGTTAATAAAACCCTATCTGTTTTACTTTTCAACTCATAGCTTGTATAAATGGATTAATACTTCTTCTAATAGTATTTATGCGTAATTAAATGAAACATTTGACTAGCATTCGAAATCGACTCTCCGATTTTCCATTTCGAACCGATATCCAGTGCACCACGGAGCACATCCGAAAGAGTGTTTGGAGATTTTTTGCATTCCCCTTACTCTCTGAGTATTTCTCTAGTCGGTAAATGAAATATTAATATCAAATAGTATTGGAGTGAAAGCCAGAACAAATTTTCACACTAATCGGGATATTTCTTGATATCGACATATCAGATTGATGCGATGCTGCGCCCAAAATCAGTAACTAACCAAAATAAGAGACGTGAAGAAGCAACAATCCAGGCATTCATAGTAACAGGCATTACTTGGCAGACTGTGTAAGTCAAGAGATCTCCTGAAATTACCTCTTTCTATCATAATCCTTTCACAGTACACCCAACACACGTTTAATATTTACTAGTGATATGATTGTTGAAAATATGCCATAAAATGGGTATCATGGAGAAGATAGCTGATCAAAAATTAGATAAAAATTATGTATGCTACGTTCAATAAAGAAAACCTTCGAAATTAATCGATTTCTGACAGTACTATCTTTGTGGTAAAGGTGAATCATATTTGCTCTGTATATGACGGTCGCGCGATACACTCTGATTGATTTTTGTTTTGCGGTATAACACCCCATTGTGAGTTATCTAAAAAACGAGTCGTATTTTAGATTATTACAATGATAATGTTTCTCATGCGAGAGGATATTTTATTAATATTGCTTCTGTGAATTACAATGAAATTCCCAAGTAGTTTTTATCATATTATCCGCGTAAGTGAATGTCACGAATCCACTGTAAAACGAAATTGACTCTCCGATTTCTGCTTCCAATATATTATATCACCATAGAACCTCACATAACAGAATAGCAAACTGAATGAAACCACTGTAAGCACATATTGAAAAGCGATATATTCATGCAAAATACATGCTTCATTAATCCGTATCCTCGCTCCTCACATTCTCTGTGTTTAGTTTAAAGATTTTCTAATGACAAACAAAAGTCAATTGCTAAGAATAATTTACTTTTATTTTATATTGTTAAACATTTGTCTTGCTTCAGATATTGCACAAAAAATATAATATGAAAATCAGGTTTTAACTGTCTTGAACGGAAAATATTTTGTTGGGGGTTAGCTCGATCTGGATTTCTAACTATTGTCAATGTTGGAATTTTGTAAACGTAGTTGAGAAAAATATTCAGTAAGCTGCATTGGAATTTACAGAATACTTCAATAGAACAGATAAATATATTATAAATCTTATTAATCATTCAGTGTGACAATAAGACATTTGGATGTTTCTCAGTTTAATTAGTAAAGATTCTCTCTCTCTCTCTCTCTCTCTCTCTATATATATATATATATATATATATATATATATATATAGTTTGTTGCCAAATTTGTTCATTTTCAGTTGTTTATTGATAAAATGCACTTTGGAAAACAGTTTCTTTTCATCGCTACGTGCTCGATATCGGGGTGGAGGTAGATACCCGCCAAGCTTATTGCCGACTTCAAAGTTTAGTGATGATGTTTTCACTCGTTGGAGGTTTGATTAGTTTCTGAAAATTTAGTTAAATTGGCAAATAATTTGCACAAAACTATATATTAGCAACTTAAAAAATTTCATGCTGTTATCCAATAGATGCTCTTCCTAGGACTAGGTGCATTCAGTTTAAAATGGTACCATTTCTATAAGAAATTACTATAAACAAGTTTGAAATTATGTGTGTGTCATTTCGCCGAAGAGTAAACAGCTCTGTTTTACATAGTGTCAAACGTGTCGGATTCCTGCCAAAGAAAGTGTATTTTCGCCATTTTTTTCTGGACTACTCTTATAATAAGTAAACTGCAGCTGAAGCCCACCAAATTCCTGTTAAAAATGAAAGCCCCCATGCTTTATCGGAAAAATATGCAGAAAGTGTTTTAGACATTTTAAAAATAACGATTTTAATGTTGAAATTAAAACACATTCTGGCGCACCGAAAATGTTTGAAGACGATTAATTGTGGCATGAAGACTCATATCAAGCGCAAGCTGAACTTGCACATTCATTAGGAGTTGATCACACAACAGTTTTAAAACTTTTGAAAGAATCAGGAATTACTCAAATGCAAGGGCATTGCGTTCCGTACAATTTGAAACGGAGAAATGTCGAACGGCGTCTTTTCACGAGAGCAGTCGTTTTAACTGCAAAAAAGAAAGAAGTTAAAAATACTAACAGAGCAAGCGATGAAAGGTTGATACACGACAAAAACGCTTGGGCGTAGGAGATTGTGCGGTAAGTTGGGCCATGCAGCAACATCGGCGGCAAAACCGAATATCTATGGTTGGAATCTTCTGCTCCGCATTTGGTGGGATCATCTGGGTGTAGTTTATTATTAGCTATTCAACCCGAATCTATCACTGGAGATTGCTATCAACTACAATTAATGTGCTTGAGCAGAACATTAAAGAAATCACGCCGGAAGACGAGCAAAGACAAAACAATGTTATATTGCAACATCACAACCCGAGTGTACATAATGTAAAACGGCTAGAAACCTATATAGAAGCGCTTAAATAGGATGTCTATTCGCTGAAAGAGTTCTTGTTGATTCTATATTCTATGGAGGTGGTTATGTGGTTGAATATAACTGTGTTTCATATACATAATAATTATGATGTAACTTATCCTGGCTTTGATTCTTGCGTAGAAAAGCGAAAAATGACAATGCAGAAATACTATATTTTTGTTCATGTATAACAACAGTTTTCACCCCTTGATAAATTACAGTAATGAAACACACCACTTTTTTATTATATTTTAATAATACTACCTTTCGGCACAAAGTTATTTCGAAATACAGATTTATAATCTGTTAAATCTCCTTATAAGATTTTGAACAGTTCTTGGGAATTTTTAACTTACCTGCCAGAATAATGTAATAAAGCCACTATGATAAAATACTTTTGTTGAGAATGAAAGCAATGAACAAATATTGGTTGGGAGAAGGATCAATTAAAAAAACAATGTTTCACAAAAAAGAGATGATGGCCATTGAAGATGCTTTGATATTTTTGAAGATCGTTTATGAAAAGAAAAATTAAGCTGAAATAATATTCCGCAGGCGAGGATTTTGACTGAGGAAAAATAGATTCCATCTTGCTGTTAGGTCAAAGGTAAAATAATGAAACTTAATTGCTAATCTACTCATACAAGCAAAAACATTACATTCTCTATAATATATATTTCAATTGTCACACTAACATCTGGATATACGTGCTTATATTTGGTGTTATTGTGATATGTCTACCGATGTATCAAATGATTGTATAACATCAGTAACAATGTTAAAAACAGATACCAAAACTGTATGCAAACAAAAACAAATTAAATATAAGTGAATTATAGATATTTTCAACAAAAATGCAAAAAAGAGTTTGAATGAAAATCTGGTTCTCAGGGTGGATATTCAGAATATAATGAAAGATCAATGACAAATTAAATTCTAATTGTAACTGTTAAGAGATTCTGTTTAAATACCACTCGAGTAGATTCTTCCCACGAAATGGTGCCTTGTGGAATCGATTCTCAAGATACTGCTACCCTGGTAACTACAATTCTGACCTGTTCAATGTTAACCATAATTTTTCCACATATATTCAGAAACTATGTCTCTTTCTTCGCAAACACTTTACCACTCGAGGTTATCTGGTCCAGTACATGGTGAAAATCATAGGAAAATTTAGAAAGAAAAACTTAAATTATGGGTAAACATACAGAAAAATAAGTCATATAGATTATGATCACTCATAGCATTTGTCGTCAGCATATAGAAAAGGCAACTTATGATATTCACCGCAAATTAAGAGATCAATAATAACAATGAAAATAAAAAAATTAAAAATGAACGTCTTTGTTATCTTTAACCATGGCATGCATAGTTTTACAAAAAATAAATAAATCAGGAATTTATGTATATGACACAACAAGCATCGAAAATATTCCTATTGGCCGAACACGAAAATTATTTTAAAAAAAGTTGATTTACTAGACTAGTGTTGTGAAATTTAGGCTAGATCAAGACACAAATAAATTTCTGAAAAATTAAAAATCTGTAAAATATCCTGCTCATGAATGGAAAAAAGAAAAGATAATTTTCTTTGGAGGGATAACGAGAAACAAATGTTTCGTATATTTATCACTAATAAGAGACAAGAAACGAAAATGATATAAATAATTTATATAATTGTAAAGTTTGAGTACATCGAGAAACAATTACAAGTTGCGGCATAATAAAAGCTAGTTTTCTTGATACGAGAAATGTCTGCCTATATTCTGAAAAAACAGTAAAGAAGATAAGAAATAGTTAAACACTGTTTGCTAGTTAGGATTGGGTTTCCACTCCCTTACAAAAGACTTCTGATGCTTCTCCCATGTAAATGCTTCTGTCTTAGTGGCATTATCGCCTTGCCTTGCTTGTTGAGAACTTATTTAAATTATTTATATATGTGAAAAGTTTTAATTCATCAATAACTTAATAAAAGAAAGTATCAAATCATAGTGAGTCTGTATGGAAAATAATCATTGCCTATATTTTGAAAACCCGGGTAAAAATTGGAGAGAAAAATTGATTTTGAAAGTTTTCATCAGAAATATTATAATATAATACTACATGAAGTGACAAATGAAAAGTTAAGAAGATTCTGTTACAAATTAGAAAATAAGAACTATGTTATGTCACATAAGAGGAAAGAACATATTTAACAAAAAGTAAAGAAATCAACGAGTATCACCGTAAACTATATGCAATATTTTTAAGTAAATAGAAGGAGAGACAATTGGCAGAAATGTATCTATAATGGATCAAGTTGGTTGTAAAAATTAAAAAAAGAGAGATGCTTTAAAGAGCCCTGAATGCCTATATTCTGAAGGCCTAAGAAAAAGAAAGGGCGAAAGAAATGATTAGTGGACGTTTCATCATAATTGAAAAAAGAATTTAAGACAAAATTATTCAATGAACGTGTTTTGAGAATATAATGCAAGGTCATGTGAAAAATGAAAATAAATGACTTGGATAATTCCTCAGACATAGGGTCCATAGAATATAAAAGAGAAGCCAAGAAAAACAGCAAGTATCATACTTGAAATGTTTATGTGAACAAAATAAAATTAGAAACTGGTAATAAATAAAACTGAAAACATTAGGGTTTATGCAGAAACAACTTTGACTATACTCTAAAGAAAGAAAGAAAGAAATAAATTGTTAATGTAAGGCTGATCTGACATGAGTCCCAGTTGTGGCAATATTGGCGACAATCTGTATTTTATCTCCATTTTGGGGCTCCAGAGCCCATGTTGAATCCAGAAAAGATTAATTAAGAATTTCAAATGCTGATTAAATGAACCTACAAAGCGATCACAAGACAGAGCGAATCCATATCATTATCCATTCAAAAAGGAAAGAGAGAAAAGGCTGCATCTGATTCTTGATTTATTCATATCGTCGCCAATCACAACGATCAAGCTATCCCTTCTTTCCCCTTATCGATTACATTCTAATAACGAGCTGATTGCCATTGTCCTAAAAATGATAGAATTACTGAATTTTCAGTAATTTTGTTTCCTTCGTTAAGGATATTTTTCCTACCCCTATCAAAATCTAAAGCAAGTTCAAGGATGGCTCATTTAAGCATGGCCCTACCTTATCAGAATTCTCAGATCAAAACAAAGTACCGCTCGGAAACTCCTGATTCAAATTAAGGATGCAAGCAGAGCAATTCCATTCTGTTGTCTTTAAATTAAATTCATTCAACATATTACCTTCATGAAACACAGAAACGCAAACACACATCTGCACGTAAGCACATATTTTTACTAAATGTATTTTTATGTGTGTTTTCGAATTTGAACGTGGGTGATTTATTAAAATTATAGCGCATCGACTATCAAATCTCAGTGTAGTGAGAAAGAGAGAATTTTTTTGAGAACAACAGCATGAGTTTTGTGAAGCAGTGGATAACGGAACGAGAAATCGGAAATTTGAATTCCAGTTGAATATTTTTGCGTTCAATTACGCGCAAGCACCCTTGGGAAAGGTATTAATCCTTTTTTTTCATACTCTAGCTGTGCGTTAAATAACAGGGCATATTGAGTTCAACAGCCTTGGTTAGCTATCAGTCTACCACAGAAAGTAACTTCAAAAGGCTGCGGGTAAACCTTCTGCCCTGTAAGACGTCGCGTGTATCTCGTATAGCACGTAACTGATTGAGTGAACTACATTCGGAAAAGGTGTAAGCACCATTTAGAATTGCTTAATTTGAAAAATGAGCAAGTTAAACTGTTTTGAACCTTGTGATGTCCGTGTCAGCATGATATCATATGTTTTCAGTGCATGGGCAGAAACAGTTCTTCATAATTAATTAGTTTATATCTTGATAATCCGTCCCCCAAAATATCCTAACCCACATAAGCTTCACCATTGGCAGTATGGATTAGCCTAAATTAGATACAAAGACAGAAAATAGTCAAATAGATTAAAATTATCGCAAGCTGCCTTAGATAAAATTAGCGTAAAATTATATGCATGCTAGTAGGTAGTAAATTAATTACAAGATTAACCACAGATAGTTTTCAGTCATTTTCGACGATACTAATCAAAATAAATATACGCAATGGATGAAACTTAATTTTTTAAACATCAGTTTTTGAAGGGATATCCGTATTTGACTAGATTCCCTGTTTTGTATTGCTTGAAAGCCTGATGTATCAAGAAATATTGTTTGGGAAATATGCTTTCACAGGCGGAATCAGAACCTGCGTTTCTTGTGGAAAACCGTAAATATATCTGACGAGAGGGCTCGTAATATCTCCCGATATGACAAAGATCAAATAGTTGTTTTAACAAAATACCTTACCAGATTTTTCTAAATATCCATACCTGGTTAGTTAATTTCCAATGTAAACAAAGAAATCGTTGATGAACTGGATTATATGCGACATATTTTTATTTCTTTCCTCAAACTATATGTTGTAATTGGTATCCATATTTGCCGAAAGACGCAAATTTTCTTAAGACGATTACTCGATTATATATATATATATATATATATATATATATATATATATATATATATATATATGTATGTGTGTGTGTGTGTGTGTGTGTGTATGTATGTGTGTTTGTGTGTGTTAATATTTTATTATACTGCAACAACACAAGAGACGTTGTGTTTATGTACTATATTATTTGAACCTCCTCAGGCAGTAAAATATATTTCTTCAATGAATCATTATATATAAACTATTAAACACACTTTTTACCATATCCTATCTTGTAATTTTTGAAGAGTTTGTTTCAATTAACTAATAGAATGTCATTTCATATTTGATAAGATAAATTAGATTGTAATGTTATAGTGGATAGAGAACTGATTTGAGTCACAGGCATTTTCTATGCCAATGAATAAATGAATAGAAAAATACATATGGAGCAATAAGTCAATCTGAAATGTTATCGCGTGTCATCGTGAAAGTGTTATAGGATTGTCGTTACGTTGTTTTTCCCTTAAAATAGTGAACAAGAGACAAAGACGGGAAAGTTTTTTTTTAATACAGTGTATGTCAAACATATGGAGAGTGATATATTCATTAAGCCGAATCAAATTAATTATAAGATGGGGAAATCACTCATTTTATGCAATGGAATAGATTATATATGTCAAGTTATATCATATTAGAAAAATTAACTATGATTTAAGGAATATTTTAGATGATGATGACCAATAATAGTTACGTAGAAATCATGGCTGATGTAAAGATTTGCAAATTCTGTTTTTAATATTTTCTATTTAGATGCTACATAAGCATCATTCAAATTATTTCATAATTCGCTTAGAAAACGTCTAGGTCTCAAGTCATTTCAAGATTCTACCCCAATTTACAATTAAAATCAAATAACTCCTGTCCATAATGACCTGACCTTCTATTGGTTTATTAAGACAAACCCTGCAAAAGTGCGTTGTGGCGCAGTGGATATCGGCTCGGAATAAGAAATCGGAGGAACCCAGATCGAATTCCAGTTGAATTCCTTGCATTCACTTACGCGCAAATACCCTTGGGAAAGGTATTAATCCGTCTCTTCCCTCCAGTTATGGGTTAAATAATAGGACAGATTGGGTTCTATAGTCTTGGTCGGCAACCAGTCTACCGCAGAAAGCAATGGCAACCTACTGCGGGATAATCTTCTGCCCAGTCAGTCATGTCTCTTTCGAGACATGATCGCCCAAAGCGTGTATTGCGCATGGCACTTAACTGACTGACTGCAAAAGTATCGAGGTAATTTCTGTATATGTTAAGAATTGCGTTATCTTTAATCTTCTAACTAATTGTAATTTCTAACAGGTAAAAAATCATTATTTGACGAGGTGCTATGTTGATAGTAACGAAAAACAATGGTTCTTGTGTCTGCAGTAAACTATGTTTTTATAATGAAATAAAAATAAAAATATTACATTATATATATATATATATATATATATATATATATATATGTGTGTGTGTGTGTGTATATATATATATATATATGTATATATATATATATATATATATACACACACACACACACATATATATATATATATATATACACACACACACACACACACACACATATATATATGTGTGTGTGTGTGTGTGCGTGTGTGTGTGTGTGTGTGTGTATATATATATATATATATTTGATGGACTCTCCCGTCGATTTCGCCGTGTGGCCTCTCATGTCTTTCATGTGACTTGATCCTAGCCAGTTACTTGCAGTCGTGACCACGTATACGAAAATGCTACTCGGTCTGGCAGATACTGCTTACCTCTTTTCTCTTGATTCACTGAGTTTTTGTACTCTATCTGATTCAAAAACTTGTAAGACAAGGTGACACGTCAATCGTTTCCTGTCAGAAGCAATTTGTTCAAAGTTTGACTGTGGAATGTCGGCTGCTGTCAGATTATACTTAAGCTTATCCTTGTACCTCAATAATGGGCGGCCAACACTCCTTTTACCATGCTGAAGCTGACCGTACAAAAGTATTTTAGGCATTCTATCGTCACTCATTCTGACGACATGTCCGACCCAAAGCAACTGACACTGTATAAGGAAAGTTTCAATTCAACTGACACTACATTTTGCAAACAGATCAGCATTGGAAAACCTGTCCCTCAGGATAGATCCACATATTGTGCAAAGGCAGTGTTTGTGAAACACATCCAACAGCACCGTGCAAGAGAGTTTTAAGAACAACAGCCTTGTAAATTCTGATTTTTGTTTCCAACTTTATACCTCTGTCATTCCACAAGCGGCTCCGAAGTTTATCAAAAGCTGATGCTGCCTTCGCTATACGATTTACAATTTCATCGTCAAGAGATCTGGTTGACTTCACAATGCTACCTAAATATGTGAAACATTTAACATATTTCAAAATCACCCCCATCTACTATTATGCAATCACCAGGAAAAGAATGAACTGGATGATTTTGTTTCACCCCATATACTTGCTTTTGATGAGGAGTCGGCTGATGAACTACTTCAATTTTTTTAATACTTATGGTGAGTCTAAATGCTTTACTGGATTCAGATAACCTATTTACAAGTTCCTACGCTTAAACATACGATGTAGCGACAAAATCAGCATCATCAGCAAATAGCATGTCATATATCATTAGGTTCTTAGCAATGTTTTGGCCTTAAAGCGTTGATGGTTAAATAATCCAATACTACTATGGAATTAGAAGTTCACACCAACATCGAAATCACTGTAAGCATGCTGAAGCATGACCGAAAAATACAGTGCAAAAAGAACTGGTGCAAGCATAAATCCTTGTTTTGTACCGTTTGAGACATCAAAAGAATCCGAGGCAGATCCATCAGAGGCTACAGTACCTTTCATGCCGTCATGGAATGGTACAATAACTTTATGAATTGCATCTCGTATTCCATGCTTTTTCAGTACCTTCCAAAGTGCCTCTCTGTTCATTGTGTCGAAAGCTTTAGTAACGTCGACAAATACCATATACAATTCACTATTTTTCTTCCCTCTTTCTCAGCAAATTGTCTGAGTGAAAAAATCATATTTTTAGTGCCCCGGCCAGACCTAAACCCACACTGTGACTCAGTGTAGATGTCATCAAAAAGTTTCTTTATGGTTCTTTTGAGAATAAGACGGGCCAAGATTTTTTCCTGCAATACAAAGAAGAGAGATACCACGAGATTTGTCACAACAATGCCGATTACCTTTGTTTTTATAAAGATGCTTTATATCCGCATCCTTAAAGTCTTGTGGAACCTGACCATGAAACCAAATTACCTTAAATAGTTGATGTATCTTTATGACTAGATTTTGGCCTCCATACTTATTAATTCCCGGTAGTGAACCATCTTTCCAAGGAGCCTTGCCTGAAGGTAATTGTTTGACACTATCGTCGACTCTTTCAAGGAAGGTTCAATACTAATCTGTAGTAGATCTGGACGTTGAGGGATTGATGCAAGTGCTGCCTCATCCACAATAGAGGTTGACTTTATCACTGTCTCAAAATGGTCTTTCCATCGCAACAGAATGTCACTCTTCTCAGTTAAAAGTGTTGCACCACCAGAAGCAAGCATAGGTGAAGTCCCACTTTCTCTGCGACTATACACTTTCTTCAGACCATCATGAAATCCTTTGCTGTTTTCCTGTCTGCAACCTTATGCAATTCAGCTGCCCTGGCATCCCACAAGGCATTTTTCATTTCTCTTAAGGCGGCCTGAAACGTAGCTTTACATTTTCTGTATTCATGTTTCTTTACAGTTGACTGTTTCTCAACAATCCATGCGTATGTGTGCTATGCATCTTTTCAATTTTATCTCGGCATTATTGTCGTCACACCAGTCCTGGTGTTTGCGAACTGGGAGAACCTCCTGTGACGTGCTGTGGACCATATCACGTAGAGGTTTCCACGAACATTCAACGTTCTCAGAAATTGAGACACAATCAAGAGATAAGTCCATTTTATTTGACATGACATTACGCTTAACTACTTTCCTCAAAGTTAAAACATTTATGCGTTTTGGCAATGAAGATTTCTGGAGCTGGATTCGTTTCAGGCGGAATGTCACACTACGTTGAAGAAGAGCTTGATCAAACAAAAAGCAGTTTGAGTGAAAGCTTCGAGTTAACGGTCTTTTATGTCACGCCGCCTTGTGGCAACATGATCTATCATGTGCCAATCATTGGACCATGGATGCGTCCATGAAGTTTTGCGCTGATTTTGTTGCTGAAAAGTTTATTGGTAATGGTAAGGTCAAACTCCTGGCAAAGAAGAAGAAAACGCAAACCATTTGAGTTCATACTACCAACGCCATGATGACCCAACACACCATTCCAATTGACATGATCAGCACCAACACGAGCATTTAAATCTCCAACACTATCAGTTTTACTTTGTGTCTAATATTTGCTATGACATTGCGAAGTTCATTGTACAAGTTGTCCTGAACTTCATCTCTATTAGACAGTGTCAGAGCATAACAACTTACAAAAGTAATAGGAGTATCTTTTCTAGTGGTAATTTAAGTGTCATGATTCGGAGATAGCTGTAGGAAGTGAAGGAAGTGTTTTGGCAAGCTCGGTTTCTATAGCAAAGCCCACACCAGGAGTATAAAAATCCTCAGCCTCCTTACCATTAACGAAAAATATATAACCCCCAGTGACTTCTTCAAATTGTCTAGAGCCAACTAAACGGGTTTCACTAAGCGCTGCAATCGACATGTTGTGTTTTTGTGGAACCATCGCTACAAGTGCCGACTTGCGCTCTAATCCAGAGCTGCTATCTTGGAGTGTTCGAACATTCCAAGAACCACGTTTCATTTTCATTTCATTCTTCATTTTAGTACTGCAAAAATTGATAACCAGGCAGATGCAATTAACTACCATGGTGTACTTATGAGTACGCATTTTTTTGGTTCATTTCATAGCCCCCTCCCCTTCCAAGGAAAGCAGTGATAAATATGGGCGACTTTGACACCAATGAAGGATACGAACAGCACAAGTACTCAAGTCTTGTACATGAACGACCATCAGGCATTGGCCGCCACCGTGTAGATTTCCAGCTAGAGACTTCCAGAAATACCCTTTATCAGTCCTCGTAAACTTTGCTCTCTCGCCAGTAGACTTGTTCAAATGTGGCTAAGATTGAAATTAAAATGGTTTAGTTGTGATACTACCCCACAGTGATTTGTTTTAAGTGATGAAGGCGTGTGCAGACCCAGCCACACTTTTTGGAAATAATGATAACAAAGCAGTGGTGCAAATGTTTGCCACAAATGCAATGAACAATATGCCACAGGTTTTACTTTCAGGGTTTTCCTTCCTCTAAGTGCATGTTTTAACAAAGACTCAGGATGCATCGCTCCTAGTGGTTTAATCGCGCACCCAGACACCAAGGTGGGTATTTCTAAGTCCCAGTGCATGTGAAATGACTGAGGTATACAGATTTCTTCTCTAGAGAACCCAATCATAATGAGAGCATATTACATTAGTCATCCACATAAAAGCCTGTTTCGCTGTATCACAGCCTATCAGTGTGGGTAGACACATCAACTTGTTTCTGGCTTCGATCGAAACTCGACTGATTTGGTATCAGACGGAGTCGCTACACCCTAACACATATGCACACAACTTATTAGTGTGTGTGATATATATATATATATATATATATATATATATATATATATATATATATATATCAGCAGAGATTAAAAACTGTCAATTTCAATCTTGAACAGGATGAAAGTTGCTGTTAAGTGTTTAAATTACATTCCCAATTAACTTCTATCACTCTCTCTCTCTCTCTCTCTCTCTCTCTGTGTGTGTGTGTGTGTGTGTGTGTGTGTGTGTGTGCGCGCGCGCGCGCGTGTGTGCGCGCGCGCGTGTGTGTGTGTGTACTGGGACGAAAAACTCAATACATAATTGAACAATTATAGATCCAGGAATTATTCCAGCAATGTAAAAAAAATTACAAATGCCTTGTTCAGACCGTTGCTTCACCAACAATCTGAAAAAAGCACTTGCAAAATTGTTTACATGGACGGAAAACGTGATTACGATATCCGCATATCGCAAGCTAACATTCACCGGACAGTTTGCTAACTTCAGCTCCCATCTGCCAAACGATGTAAAGAAAGCTATTCTCCGCTGCTTGTAACATCGAGCAAAAGCCATAAGTGGTGAATCACAGGTGTATGAACAGAAAATATTTGGTAAATGCAACGTAACAACTAACCAGGTTACAGGATGACCGCTCCAACGAACGTGGTAGGGATGGTTGCATAGTGCATGAAATTCTGAGTTGTGTGATAGACTTAGGATGATATGTAAATTTTTAGCATATACTTAATAGTTAAACGATATTGAGCAGTGTTTTATTAACATCAGATAAACGTTTATATATGAGTCTGTATCTTTGTTTATATGTGTATCTTTTGATATCCATATATATATATGATTTAAACTTGTATTTTTAAATTAATAAAAGTATTTTTATGTATATAGCTAGAGTTAAACATATTTTTACCAAATACCATCCATGACATACATGTAAAAAATGCAATCATAATAATAAAATCTACAAATAATGAAAACACAAATAATAAAAGGAAAATTCAATATTTAGTAACTTCAACTCTAAAAATGTCAACATCATTGACATATATCAAAATACATAGTAAAAATATTCACAGATTCAGTTCAATATACAAATAAGTATTAATCTTTTAACGGTTTAAATATGAAATAAACCCTCAGATATGCAGAACATCTGGGCCGTTTTGCACGTTTTATGCCCCGAAAAGAAAACATATATACAAATTCAAGAAAAAGTAAAGAAAATACTAATCACACTAACCTGTCACTTTTCTTTGATAAAATCTTGTAAAAAAGAGTGATTGCTTCCCAGATAAATATATATATATATATATATATATATATATATATATATATATATATATATATAGATAGATAGATAGATAGATAGATAGATAGATAGATCAAATTTGCGTTTCTTTGTTCTATACAGTGAATAAACATTCATATATAAAAGTGGGATGCAGGAACTTAAATCGTAATGCTGATATTGTAACTCTAATCTTGTAAGGACTCATTTAACCAACTCATTTTTAGAGAGCGATATGTCAGATTTCTACGATTCACTTACGATTTCAGAAAAAACGTTATGATATTGCAAAAAAAAAAAAAACAGTAAAAAATTTACAGTTGAGTAGATCGACTCTTTAATGTAAACAATGTTTATTTTTTCATTTTTGCATCCAGTGAAATATATGCTTCGTATCTTATGCGATGTGGAAACTGAAGAGTTATTCCAAATAGAATTATGTGTGACAAATTAATCTAATTTAACCCCAACTCTTTGTACATCAAGACCGAATTAGTGGGCTAATTTTATTGGGTTGCCTACAAGCAGAATACAAATATACGTCGCATTGTTATATTTTTTTCAACTTTCCACTGCATTGTAATTTGCCATATGATATTATCAGTAGAGTTTTATCAGTTTATAGCCATCATGGGAGGAATGGGTTCGAGAGAAGACGAGCTGACTGTACATGAACCCATGTAAATCATCGCTGATTTTTGCTATTCGTTATTAATAAAAACATCGTTCTTCCTGATAACTGAACTAGAGAAATTTCGTAATGTATATAATCAAATAGAAACTAATATGAAAACGTATTTATTCCTTGTTTCCAGATGTGCGTATCTAATATAAATGATTTATACCAAATAAATATATTGAATCTTACAATGAAATGGATTTCAATTATATACCGTATACATATATGATAACACACATATATAGATATATGTGATATATATAAATATACGCATGTTTTATATATATATATATATATATATATATATATATATATATATATATTAACCAGTATTACATGAAATTGTCTTGTCTTACTAGAGAATAAATTTACTCAATAAAATAGACCTTGGCTTTATCCAGTCCTCTACACGGACTCGGAATTGCTTTGAGCATTTCTGGATGGTCTCCTTGTTTAAGTTAGATAATGCTGTCACAATCCTTGCATTCAGGTAATCTCTGGAATTACAAGAAGTTTTTTTTTCTCGATCAACAGGTAATAATCAAAGTGAGAGCAGTCTGAAAAGTCTGGCTGTTATATATATTGTGTGATGTAGTCCCAGAAATTGTTCGACATACATGAATATATTTTTTGCTTGTGTGACATGGTGTAGTGTCCTGTTGCCAGGATTATGTTCTTTCAGGAGCCACCCTAGAGTCTGTCGAACGCTGTCTCTTTAAGGAACTTCATGCAGACCTTCTCTTACATTTCCATTACGTTTCTGTAGCGGATAAACTCAAGAAACAGACCGGGATAAGAGTAAACGAATAATCGACACTTAGATATGCTTTGTACAGGATAACAATGGATTGTTACTCTAGTAAATACTATGACACCAACTCTGACGCTCTTTCTTTACAAGAAATCTCATCATTTCAAAAATGAATTACAGCTGCCATGTTTCTAGTGGAGCTGTTTGGTGCTTACTTGCCAGACTTGGTAGATTTCAGAAGCTACTTTCCGGTTTTTTTCTTTTTTTTTTTTTTTTTTTGGCGTGATGATATATTTCCACTCTATAATCTCTTATCCGCAGACAAGAAAGTTAGGTTTATGTTTAATCGTTATCTTTTTTATATATCCATTTAAACTGTATTTTTAAACTTGTCTTACGTACCTCAAACTCTATTAGGAACCTGCAACCATAAGTTTATCAAGGACATTTTATTGTTTAATAATTAACATAAAAAACCGAAACATACTCAATGACAATTTCCATTTAATGTAACAACATTAATATACACTTAGAATGATTAATATATTGGTTGTTTACGATTCTCTTTCCCACGTGTCCCTTCCCCCGTAAATAATTGTTTTTTACTCTGATGTAGAATTGAGGAACGACATTTTCAACATATAAAAGCCCAGATGCTGCGAAATTAATACAGTAGCTTTCTTTTTCTATCTGCCCTGTGCCTTCAGGACGTAGGCGATCATGGCTTTCCACGTCTCCCTATATCTTGTGGCTCTGAGCAGGCCTTCTCCTCTTACAACATGCAACTCTCGTTCCGTCATCCACCTCATTAGTTCCTTCAAATATGTTACCCGTTGCTTTCCCCTGTTTCATTTTTCCTCTATCTGGTATGTTAGTATCAGTTTCTCTAAGCCCTTCTTCCTCAATGCATGTCCCAGGCCCTTAGGTTGTCTCTTCCTGACACTCAGTATTAATTTTCTTTTTGTTTCCATCATTTTCTTTTTGTTTCCATCATTTCCAAGACCTCATCATTGCTCACATGCTTGATCCATTGTATTCGCAGCATCCTTCTGTAGAACCACATTTCAGTTGTTTCAAGTGTTTCCTTCATCTTTGATGATATTGTCCAGCATTCACTGCCATATTGAAAGACGGACTGCACGTAGCAATCCAGTCCACGTTTTTATTTGTTTTTGGTTCGAATGTTAAACAACGTCATCTTCTGATAACATAGCGTTCACCTTACCTTTGTGTCACTCAAAATAAAGGTGACGTGCTGTTCTATTCAAACAAAGCTTGTTCACGTGCAAATCGTGTAACTTAACCTGTTCTCTATGATGTTTGATAAAATTCACTGCTGACAGAATAAGTAAAATTTCTTATCATTCAATATACCCGGTGAGGCAAAAGTTGTGTCCCATAGCGGTTTAGTATTTCATCAGGAATCATGGAAACGAAATGGATTTTCATTAGTACTAATCCGTTAGTAAAATAGTAGACATTTTCTTTTCGACAGCATGCATGGTCAACGCATTCTCTTTTTGATTGCCCGTAACTTTCTACATGTGTATATCCCCAGGAAATGAATTGATCGAATAGTTCTTCTTAGTAGCCCCAGATGTCACCAAACTTAACATCTTTTTTTTTCTATGGGATCATTTCAAATCACTTGTTTATAAAACGCGCATATGAAATAATGAGGATGTAAAAGAAAGAATTTAATATTAATAATGTAACATAAAGAAGGAAGCTTTCGGGCATGTTAATACCACATGCAGGCGCATAATTTAAATGTTTTGTAGAAGTAGGACATTTCACACAGAATATATAAGAATTAAATATCTAGTAAATAAAATTGTAATGTTAGATTATAATTTTATTAAATTAACACTATGGTGCTTGTTTTTTTTTTTGCCTCACCATGTATATTGTACATTTTAGTTTGAAGTCTGACAACTACATTTCAACCTTTTACAACTGTATCTGTAAATCGGCATATGTTTACAAATCTTTGAAAAAATTATCAGAGGATATAATTCATCATATAATTTTTTTTTATACACGAGATAATACGGGATAGCGTCAACGACCAAGAATAGTTGTTGCATTATATTTGTATAAGGGAATGTCAATGTACCTCTTAATTTGGAAACTGAGATTGTATTTGTCTGTAAAGTTTAGTTAAAATTATTTTCTATTATTTTTAAGATTAGTCTTGAGTAAACTGACGAAACTATTCAAGGATATGGGAATGTTATTTTTCTGTAAATGTCTTATCTTCCAGGAATGGTGATAGTTCTATTTGTGTAGATCTGGTCCAATTTCAAGGACAGAACTCTTTTTCGTTTAGTGATTGTTAAGCACATCTTAGACGTAGCAAAATGCCAAAAATTTTAGAAAATTCGGTGATGGTCGTACTCACTACTCAGTCGTAATTTTTCTAAGGAGTCAAACTTGCTAATTATTGAAGCACTTCAAGTTACACAAATCTTTAGTATAGAGATTTTTCTCCCGCAGCCTAAATGTGTCAAAAAACTGAAAAAATATATCACCAAGTGAGGATTGAATTCTCTACTTCTAATGGTAAATCAAAGTTGTTCTAAAGAGACAAGATTACTAAACATTACACCCCGTCGAGGTGATCAATATTGATTTTCTAAGCGCAGATGTAGCCCAAAATCGGGAGTATGGGGTATCCAGTGAGGATCGAACTCAATACTCAGATGTCGTAGCTTCTAACGAGACAACTTGCTAATCATTACTCGCCAAGGTACCAAACACTCTTTAGTATAGATCTTTAGCGATTTATGGAAGAATGTCAGTAATCTTTTTTGCTTTTAACCTTGATTGATATTTGTATTGAGTTGTACTTCCTTATCTTACGCTAAAGTGTATAGGCGTATCTACAATACAAATGTGTAAGCAGCTTCAGTAAGAAAATGATTTAGTAAGAAAGACAAAAATAGATTTTAAAAGAACTCTTAGATATTTACTGTTAAACATTATCTGAAAAACCATGCGTAGTATCAGTCAGTTATGTGCCATACGTGATAGACATTTAGGCGTCGTTTTCGAAAGACTGGGGACCGACTTTTCTTGCCTTTACTTTCTGCGAGTGATTGGTTGCTAACCAAGGCTATAGAACCCAGTGTGTTCTATTATTTAATAGATGTATGGAAGGAGTATTGATTGATTAATCTCTTTCCAAATAATATTTGCGCTTAAGTAAATGCAAACAATTCGTCTGGAATTCCAACTCTGCTGCAACTTCTTTTTCCAAGCTGATATCAAATGCATCACAACAAACCCAAGCGTAATATTATTGAAAAAATACATACAGTGATATGAAACAATAAATCTAAGATACGCTCTTTTCGACAGAGTTTCTTACAACACCGCACAATGCTAGTAAATAAAAACTTTAATGTAAAACGTATATGTCATGTCCTGCAACAATTTCATCAGATCTAGAATCTCATGTACATTTTATGTATGGTATCAAATTTATTGAGAAATATCAGAAAGGTATACAATATATACAAGCGATTTCTTAGATCAATGATTAATAATTATTTCGAGATAATGAAGCCTGTAGTCTGTAGTAATCACGAAATTAAAAGTAACTCTCTTTTATACTTCACATTTTTACGAAATTCGCAATTATTTGCGAAATCCTGACTTTGTGTTGTGTCGTGAGTAAAAATAAATAACTCAACAACAGGAATAGGTTAATTGTTGTATTCCGTGAAATTAGTATTTACAAGGTTTTTAGTATCCAATACAAGAAGAGGTTAATCGTCTCAACCGTCGTAAGACGTAGTATGAGCAATGGGTACTTCCGGGTCGTCGCCGGAAGTCTACGACTAACTTGTCCATACGGCTGCTCGGCACACTCTACTACGTAGATGCCACCATTACTTTACATAGTAATGGAATAGTCCATTATAGCTGAATAGGCGCGGGTGTCCCAACACTTTGACAAATAGAAAATAAGAATTGACCCCGTACTGAAAGAAAAAGACGAATCCGGATGTCGAGGTCATATGTTAAATCAAATTTCTAACCAATGAAAGGAAGCAATTAAAAAAAAATGAGAGAACATTTAACAAGTCCATGTTAAAAGGTCTTTCGATATAAAAAGAAAGAAAGAATGCACAATCAGTCAGTGAGATAGAAGCAGCGATATGATACACCAGCAACTTGAGACAAAGGAAACTTCAGGTATGATACGAACATTCAATGTCCCGTCACACATTCGTTCTCATTCTTCACTCGAACTATTTTTCTTTATCTTTTCTTCTTCATCCTGAACAATTCCGCAGTCTACAAAGAAGAAGACAACAACAAGATTCTTTAACTGACTCGTAAAAACTAACATTCGATGAGTACAATTTCTTTTTGCTTTACTTTCCTTTTTACTTTCTCGCCGACCAAATGAAAAAAAAGGAAATAACACAAACATTATTACACACATTCGTTACTTATAACTAGAATTCTGGATACTTAACTACTTACTACTATTTCTCATTGAACATTTAACTCTTTCAAATTGGTTAACTTCGTAAATTTTCTCTGTAAAATTGGTACCGTATTAAAATCAAAGCAAAAATAAAAATATATAACCAAAATATCGACATTTAACACTACTGTATTGAAAAGGTTTTCGTTGTGTTGCAAGATGTGTGCTGAGGTGCATTAAATACTGGCTTGGAACGAGAAATCGGAAAGCCGAGTTCGAGTTCGTTACATTCACTTAAGTGCAAATACACTTGGTAACATTGTAAATCCGTGACTTCTCCCTCCAGCTATATGTTAAATAGCAAGCCAATTAGTTCTTCGTTGACAACCTTCGTTGACATCCTTCGTTGACAACCAGTCTCCCACAGAAAGTAATGGCAACATACTGCAGGAAAATTCTCTGACCACTCAGTAATATATATTTACTGACATAACCACCCAAATGTGTATCAGGTATGATAACAATTGTAAAAAAGAATAAGAATGAATTCTCATCAGTTATGGAAAGAATGATAACAGTTACTGAAATTGAGAACTTTTACTCCTAAAAATAGAATTAATTAAAATTTTATATATTTCAATCGACGTTGACACTAGGTGTTCGTTTAATGCAGATTGTTTCCTTATTATGAAACCGCTAATATTTATATGAGCATGAGTGATATGCAGAGTATATAATGCACTTTCTTCCTAAAATAATTTCCGGCGAGTGAACAACAGTGTTGTAAAACAACAGTGACTGCTTGATCAAAAATGCGTAATATTTTCTCATTAGGAAAAGGTTAATAGTACCACTACTATTAGGAATGAGGAGAATAGTTACTACATATTGACCACAACACCATAACCAGAATAGCGTAAAAAATATCATAGGCTGCTTGATCACTTACGAACAAATTTCACTTCAGAGAAGCAATGTTTGCTCAATCAGTCAGTCGAGTATGTTACTTTATAAGGAAATAGTTGAAATTAATATTAGTTCTAGAGATCAGGAAAACAGAGCAAGCATTCATTTCAATTTCGGGGCCAAGGTGTGAAGGA
The DNA here is from genome assembly GCA_037127315.1 of Ascarosepion bandense. Taxonomy (NCBI): domain Eukaryota; kingdom Metazoa; phylum Mollusca; class Cephalopoda; order Sepiida; family Sepiidae; genus Ascarosepion; species Ascarosepion bandense. The sequence continues at coordinate 3,175,684 of JBBBDQ010000614.1, forward strand.
AGTGGAACTCAGTTTGCACAGGCTGCACGGTCAACGAATGATGAATATTTCATTAAAAGCTTATATTAATATAATATTTCTTGTTCCGGATAAAATTGTGGGTTCTTTGACGTGTCATTGACGTTTTGATTTAAAATATCTAAACTATTTTTGCGTTCATTTCCTCACTAAAATTTTTAAGTAAGTCTTTTATGTACCTTTTGTTTTCAATAGATAATTTGCATCATAAAACGTCTCTCTGTGCTTTGATGACACCAAATTTAATTAAATGATAATCTGAATAATAAAACTTCCTGGTAAAAGCAAAAGAAACAAGTCAGATAATATTTACATGTTCAGTGATAAAAACGAAGCTGTTCATTATTTATGCCGTGTAAGCGGAAAACTTTAAGATTTTCTATCTTCATTTATTTCCTTTGTTTTTACAGTAAAACTCAGTAAGGTTTCTGTTCTATTTGACTAATGCAGCCTTCGCTACGGCTTTTAATACTTCAGTCTAGTCTGCATTTTATTGTATTGCCGGTTTTTCTCTTCCGACGTGGAACACATGTCTGATATATTCGGTCCTTAGCTGAAGTATTTTCTTTTCTCAAATAGAAATATTCTTTTTGGGTTTTATGCATCCTGTTGATATTGTTTTTGTATTATATAAGTTTTTTATGCATATATCTTTTATTTTATATACACAATCTGTCTAATTCTTCACATTTTCCATTCAGCAATTCTTCATTAGTCAGTTTCAAATAGTTCATTAATTCTTTTTGTCATTTTCTGTATCTCGTTCCATGTCTTGGCATTGTTTTCTGTCTCCTTTGCATCATCTCGAAATCTAATTTGTGATCCACTGGTTTATCTATGCGCGTCCAATTTCTTCTGGGATAATATATGCTGATGTAACTCAAGATTCTCTTAGTGCCTACGATTTCGAGTGTTTATTTCCATTTTATTCCTCGTCTCTTGTTTTCACACTGCCCATATATTTCAGATTTGATTAGTTGAGATACTGTTATATTGCATTTTGCGTGCTGCGTTAAGTTACTTCAGATTGCTAATGTTCATTCATAATTTACATATTAAAAGGAGGCTGTCGCTTCAGCATTTAAAATTTGATAGGTTTTCGATGAACATCTGTATTCTTTAAACTCCTTGTAATAGTTACGTTATCTATTTGGTTTTCAGTAGCACCCCCTGGGCTTTTCCATTTCCATAATCGTTTCGTAGATGCTTAAACCAGGTGTTAACTGCTAACTAATAAATCACCGTTTAATAATAAATCCATTTTTCTAGTGTTTGTTGCGTGTTCCTATTTGCCAACCATTTTCCATGTTTTATAATGGAATTCAGGTTTTCCAAGATAATTATAATTTTATAAGTTATCTTAATTTACACTGAGCCTTGTTTTTGTATACTACGGATTTCTCGTGGAGAGAAATATTTCTTTTTCATGACTTCGTGTTCTCCGATGCATACATGACAATAAGAGAGGACTGTCCTTTCATTTGATCTAAAATGTTTCTTGCAATATTCCGGAATGCATTTCTTCATGTCTTGATAAGTTATAAATCCTAATCCGTTTTCATTTTTTCCGCCTTTATATATAATTGTGTAGTTTTAACAGAAAAAAGAAATTCTTGCTTGGCCACTAGTTTCCAATAACGCTAAAATCTTAACGTTTAATTTGTTCGCCTGTAATTTGCCGTTGATAAATCAAATTCATTCCGCCGTTTAGTAAGATTTATTTTAATCCTACTGGGTTGCTAGCAAACCTCCTCACTCACAAAAACATGAAGTCGTATAGTCGGTTAAATCGCAAACATTCCGACCGTGAAATACCCACCCACCTATCTATCTATATATATATATATATATATATATATATATATATAGTCATCCGCAGACAGATCTGTTTCGCTGTATCACAGCTCTCAGTACGGTTAGATAGCCGATTGCTTTTTAACCCAGGACTGAAACCCGAGCGAGGTGGCGTCAGTCGGCGATTCTACCTCTGGGCTATGGGCGCTTTGTAGAAGAAGGTAGATTTTTAGCGTGCATATTATTATTATACACGCCCAATAGCCAGTGTGTTCTAATTCATTATTGAACGAGCGACATATATATATATATATATATATATATATATATATATATATTCGCCCTCAAAACTGGTATACTAACCTATGCGGTGGTTTGAATAAATGTTACTCCATTAGCTTTTATAAGGAACGGGTAACCAATCGGAATTAATACATTATTGTCAGTAAGGATGTAAATATATACGTACAATCATATACAACCATATACAAAAGTAGAAAAACTATTTACATTGTTCTAACATTTGTCCCCATTTTTACTTCATGATTATTAAGTATCTGGCTGTTGTTCGCTCCGACCTTCATGTGCTAGGAATTTCGAATCTAAAGTTTTACTATGACCACTGGGTTATGTCATTTTTAAGCCATGTGCGATATCACCACTGGTATTCATGTAGTTATCTCCCTTTAATTTAACTCTCTAATTTATTTATTCACCGTAATTCACCGACACCCAATGATGTGTACTGAAAGATCTACTGCAAAATGTCGGTGGTAATGTATATTAAGTAAAACAAAACAAACCCAGATAAGAAAGCATAACAATAAGATAGGTGTCCGATAATAATCGGCAATTATACTCCGCATAATTTACGACCTTCGCAGGTTGTCAGAAGCTATATGTAGATGATACACAAGACTAATGACCGTGGGTTACACCGTGCCATTAGGCTCGGACACAAATTATTTTCTGCTTTTCCTCAGACAAGCTCGGGCTTCTTGACAAAATACAGCGAAGAATCTGTAATGTGACTGATACCGACTTAGCTGTCTGCCTGCAGTCACTCTCTCACCGGCGTGACGTGGCTTCCCTGTGCCTCTTCTACAAATACTTTCATGGCTTCTGCTCTGATGGACTTAAATTACTGGTGCCCCCTAGGTGTGAGTTCGCACGAGATACTAGATTGGCAACTAGGTCCCACCCTTTTACAGTGAAACCGATGAAATGTAACCGCAATTTCTTCTCCAACAGTTTCTTTTCTCGCACTTCCCGCCTGTGGAATTCCCTTCCGCATGCTTGCTTCCCCAACGGCTATAGCCTCCTGGAGTTTAAATGTAAGGTCATTAGACACCTCCTAACACACTAACCCTACCATTCTTCCCAACTCTCCCACTATGTACATCCTAACTCGTCTATAGCCCTGTGTAACCCCCTGCGCTATAGTAGCTGTGGAATGTCTTGCTTGGGGTGACATGATTTAAAAAAAAAAAACGTCTCTATCATACGCTGGAGCTTAGCCTGCGTTCCCCTCTGCCTGAAAGCAGATAGTCCAACAAATTGAACGACTGACAAACGCAGTCGAATAAGTCATATTGTCAATGACAGTCGGAAGTTAAACACCACCTACCCACATTGACCGATGCCCCTAGGTAGATGCGGTACTAGGTCATTTAATTGGGAACACCGAGCCCGTAAGCTCAGACAAAAATTCTTGTGTGCTTTTCCATACAGGGGATTCTAGTCTTCAGTTGAGCCACGTTTAGGTTCCTCTCCGCCCAAAGGCAGAGTGCCAGATTAAGAGATCGACTGACGCACGCAGCCGATCGCGTTGAACCAAGACCTCCTATATATTAACCAAGGCCTATCTATGATTAAGTTCACGTGCTGACGTCACACTTAGTAGAGTTCTGTTTTATACGGAGTCCGTTAGCGTTGACTTATTTTCAGAACCAAACATGCCTTCTTCTTGAGTGGTACCACAATGTAAAGGGAATTATAAAAATGGACCGAAAGTTCATTGTTTTTCGTTTCCAAAAAATAAACATTTATTTGATAAATGGAAACATGCCATTAAAACGGAGAATTTTACCCCAAGTCCATTCAGCAAAGTAAGTAGTTAAAATTTTATCACCATTTATTTCAACAGTTGCTAAAATCAAAATTTGCTAAAAAATTAGTTTTGCCGTAGCACAAGAAGAAAGAAAGCACTTTGTTTATATCTTTTAAATTAATACAATAAATTAAGATATTATTTTTATTTCTTTGAATAAAATTGAAATAAAAAATATCTGAAAAAAAAATAAATACGGCTATTCGTTCGTAAGTTTTTTTTTTCGAAATGTTTTAAAATTTAAACTCAAGTCGAAAAAGGTTGTTAAACATTATATTTTCTAAAAGTATTTGAATTAATATTTTATTGATATTTTATTTCAGAAAATAGTGTCTTTTTTTCAATGAAATGTTTAAAAATTCTTAGAAAACGAAAGTAAAAACTTTTCTATACTTCTTGCAACTTTATGAATCGTTTTTAAACATGAAAAAATATTCCTGAATTGAATTTTTTTTATTCTTTTTTTTTGTATTAACAAAAACTACAAAATTTATCTTATAGTCAATTTTAAAAGAATTTGTTTTATTTTTAAGGTTTTTTATTTGAAAACTCCGTGAAATTATGTGTTACAAAAAACAAAAGTCAAGTCACTATTACCGAAAATTTAAAAACTGGAAAATGATGATTTAAACTTTGTTTAAACCTATTATTTCTGGCTAAGTTTTGAATTTATTTGAAACATAAAGGCCTAAATCACACCACACTTGAATTTTAAAACCTAACTTTTAAAATATTTAATTTTTAGAAAATATTTAGCACAAAATGAACACCCTCAAAATATATTTCCCAAACATTTTTTCCTATTTTTGATAATTTGAAAGTTAACTATCGATATTAATCCAGAAAAAAAAATTGGAAATAAAAAATTAGAATTTTAACTGAAGAATTCTTTTATAGTTGGTTTAGGGTTTTTTACTCCTTAAAAATTAAAACATTAACCAAAAAAGAGTTTTGCAAAAACATGATTTTTTTTTATAAACAATTTAAAGTTTAACATCATAAATGAAATTGAAATAAAAACATTAATTTTTACTTTCTTTTTTCATTTTTTTACTATTAAAATATTTTTAAAATGTAATTTAATTACCAAATATCCTAGAATTTTTTTAAGTGTATATTTTTTGAAAGGTAAAAAAAAATTATCTTTTTATTTCGTCCAGTATGATTAACAATGGATTCAAATATGTCAAAATTTTATTTTAAAATTCGAACTCCGTTGTTTTTTTTTTTAGCAGAATTTCCCTAAAGACATTTGATATTCTTAATAAATCTATTGGATTAAAAGTTCTCAAGACTTTAAAAATCTATTTCAGATTTTAGCTATCCTATCATTAATTCGTTCGATTCATAATTCTTTTTATCCGCTGTAACATAAAACTGGCAATAAAATGTATAAAACTATTACTACTAAAGCATTATTTTTGCTGATTCTATTCATTAAATATTGTTTTTCTAATAAATGAATATATATTTTAACTTAAATTAAAATAGGAAAATTCACTTGATTCAGTGAATAGGCGGACTTTGGAATCCTAATACGAAATTTCGAATTCCAGTCTTTCCGTTTAACGTTCACATTTGGACTAATATCCTTGGAAAAGGTACAAATAATTCTCATATTCCCTTCAGCTATGGATTATATAATGCTTTCACTGCCGATGTTATTCAAAAACTGTGTATTGACAAAAACGTTTTTGTTTTCGGCATTAAAGGACCTAAAATAGTTGATATGCAATAACAAAAACAAAAAAAAACAAAAAACAAAAAATCAATTCATGAGTTTTTGATAGGCATATTTCTTTATTCTACTTAACCCCGATGACTATTTTTTTTAAATCCTTAGCGAGTCATTCATTTAACAATTAATATTTAAAATATGTTGTGGTTTCTTTTGAAAATATTTTTCATGTATGTGAACTTCATTTTCGACCTGAAGACATAAAAACAGAATCGTCAGCATTTGATAAAAAACGGGTAAAACTAATACAGTTAAACTTGAAAGACCATGTCTTTATGATGGTGCTATACCTAGGATTCTTCCAAACTGTCCCTCCTATTTATCTTCATCGACCTCCTTTAGAAAATCACCAAACTCCAAGAAAAATCAAAGGGAATATTTTGATCTGAAAAGAGCTTTAGATCAAAGTATTGCAGATGACCTAGCATACAAAAAACAAAAAATGTTCCATAACATTAATGATATGGAAGATAAATTAAATTTTATCGACAGAAATTATTGGACCATTATTAGGAAACAGGATAAACTTATTATTTGTCATATCATCCAGTCTCCATATCCTAGAATGACCCTGTCTATTGTAATTGATTCCGATTTTGCAGCACACGTGTTCTGTAATGATGTGGAAATTCACAGAATAGGGGAGTATAAGATTCCTAACTTTGTAACTGATGTGAATATTTTTGAAATTTTGATTTCAAACCTTCAAAAAAATGGACATAGAAGAACAACAAAGCAAACCGCAAAATGTAATTTCAATATTAAAATTGATCATGTCATTTCTGTTATTACTGCAAGAGGAGTCAAATAAATATTATAGTGCAATTAAATTTATATATGAACTAATAAACCTAATGACACTAAATAAGTTCAATTATTCAACAGAAATGATGATATTTTCTTCATTATTATATAACTGTTCTTCTACTGGATACAGACTGTTGAGAGATTCAAAAAATGTAATTTAACCAAGCTATTCAACCATTAGAAGACTTACCCTATCACCCTCTATGAATCCTGTTGTTGAGCAACGTAGCAACAATTTTCTAATGTATATAAAAAATAAGTTCAAGTTACTTGCTCAGAAAGATATCACAGTATCTTTACTTGTTGATGAAATTCATCTAAAAGCTTATTTTGATTATAAAGGTGGCAATGTTGTTGGCTTAGCCAATAACACCGATGAGGCAGCAACAAGTGCATTTGCTTTTATGCTTAGTAGTGTGTTATCAAATTATAAGGATGTTATACATATAATGCCAACTAAATGTCTTAAAGCAGAAAATTTATTCAACATAATTAAACGCTTAATAATTGGGTTGGAAGAAATAGGCTTTAAAGTATTGTGTGTAATAATGGATAACAATGCAATAAATAAAAAAGCTATGTCTTTATTTTGTTCCCCAGCAAAATTTTCGATTGTATATCCACACCCAGTTCTGAAGTCTAGACCTCTTTTTTTCATATTTGACTCAGTCCATATTTTAAAATGTATCAGAAACAACTGGCTTGGTCAAAAAGATATAAATAAATGCATGATATTTCCAAAGTTTTGTTTCAATGGAAATCATGAATTAGATAATGTCCAAAGTGCTCCATTTTGTACCTTACACAAACTTCATGCCCTGGAATCGCAATCACTTCTAAAATATTGTTACAAAATGACTGCCAAGGCACTTTCTCCTAGTAATCTTGAAAGGCAAAATGTTAATTTAGTATTACAAATATTTAATGAATATACTATTCAGGGATTGCTAACTTTAGGAAAAGAAAAATGTTTGCCCAATTTTGCTGAAGTTGCGGAATTTATAAACATATTTTTTATTTGGTGGAATATAATGAATGTGAAAACACCAGTTAAAGGTTGGAATCTTCAAAATAAATATTGCAATCCATTAAAATTAAATGAAGAAAATTATGCATTTCTAACAATATTTTGTAACTGGTTGGGATCTTGGGATAGCATTCCTGGAAAAAGTGGTAAATTAACAAAGGAAACTTTTACTGCTTTACACCATACCATTTATGCCATTTTAGAACTAACACAATATTGTACAGAAGAACTGAAAATGTTGTATATATTACCTGGAAAATTTCAAACTGATCATCTGGAGGCAAGATTTGGCCAGTATCGACAACTTAGTGGTGATCAATATAATATCTCTATCCGTCAATCATTTGAATGCGAAAAAAACTAAGAATGTTGTCTGTTTTAAAACTTAGCCTGCCTTTTAATAATCAAAGTATTAATTTGAAGAATTTACAAGAGGTGAATTGGAATGAAATGACAGAGGAACAAAATTTAGATGTTTATAAATTTAACATAGACGTAACTGATAATGATGTTCATCAGTGCAAAGAAGTCCTGCCTATTATAATATATTTAGCAGGTTATTGCTGTTATGCTGTTTTTAAAAAAATGAAATGTTATAGTTGTAAAAGTTTAGTATCAGGAAGAGATGATATACTACCTGATATAAACAGTTATTTTCAAGGAATTAATAGAGGTTCTATTAATTATATTATATTGTTATTAATAAACTTGTAAAGAATCCTTCTTTTCTTCATTCAATGAATCAAAGAAAATTGTCTATGTACATAACATTGGATGTTTTGGATAATGATGAACTTCTTTTTCATGTTGACTCATGTGGTGAAGGTCATAGCATTGAAAAAATAGAAAAAAATGATTATCTGGAGCTCTTCTAATGCATTATTAAATAATTTTTGTAGCAAGGAAAATGATAATATTACTTGTAAGAAGTTAAGTAAAAAAAGAAAACTTCAAACATTCAGCTGAATTTTGAGACATAAAAAACTTTTATAAGTTTGATTTAAAAAAAAAACCAGTAACTTAAACTTATTTAGTTTGAATTTATTTGCTTGAATTTAAATTGTTGCATTTTTAAATATTTTAATTGCTTATTTATTGTTGCTTCTTGTTTGTTCCTAAATTCTAATGGTTTCTTGATTGCTATATTTGAGTGATTCTGATTTAAAAATTCTTGCAATTGAAACAAGTGATTGTGATTTTTCATAATTAAATTAAAAATATGAAAATTTAAGCAGTGTTTGTTAAATTTTTAGAATTTAGACTAATAAACGAAAAGTTTTGTCTTTAAAACTGTGTTTACAAACACGACCGACAGTCAGTAGTCAACAATGATGTTTATATTTTCTGATTGTTTTCTTAATTTTTTTAAAATTAATAAAACCAGCATAAATCAAAACATGTGTGTTTCTTTTTTTTTTCTTGTTACATTTTAAAAAGTTTTAAAACCTTTATTAAAAAATAACGTCTTTGTGATTATCAACATTATCATGAAGACGGCTACGATTCATGACACTACTACCGTGACGTCACATTTCATTTGCTTAGGGCTTGTAATATATAGGAGGTCTTGGTTAAACTGTCAATAAATGTATGAACTTTTTGACTGATATCTATCTTTATTTATATGGATATTTTTGGCCACAGATGCTTCCAATTTTGATAAAACTAGAGGGATGACAGCTATTTACAACAAATGAACACACACAAACACACACACACACACACACACACACACACACACGAACACACACACACACCCACTTATATATATATATATATATATATATATATATATATGTGCGTGTGTGTTTGTGAGTGTTTAC